>JAOVVA010125285.1:0-11052 GCA_028565275.1 Leiocassis micropogon | reverse complement strand
GAGACACAGAGAGACAGAGAGAGAGAGAGAGATGGAGAGAGAGAGAGAGAGACACACAGAGAGAGAGAGATGGAGAGAGAGAGATGGAGAGAGAGAGACACAGAGAGACAGAGAGAGAGAGAGAGATGGAGAGAGAGAGAGAGAGACACACAGAGAGAGAGAGATGGAGAGAGAGAGATGGAGAGAGAGAGACACAGAGAGACAGAGAGAGAGAGAGAGATGGAGAGAGAGAGAGAGAGACACACAGAGAGAGAGAGATGGAGAGCCGCAGGCCGGCATCTGATCTGCGTCTGATCTCAGCCTCGTCTCTCTCTCTCTCTCTCTCTCAGGCATCAGGGATGACTGACTGACTGACACACCCTCCTCCATCCAGAACACACACACACACACACACACATCTGTACCGATGCTCGGTGTATAAACGCGCCCGAATGTGCGCTGGATGCGTTACAGAGAGATCAAAGCTTCCCCCCCCCCGCAACATCACGCACCAACACTACACAACACCACACAACCCCCTCCCCACACACACACACACACACACACACACCGATTCATTCCGTCTATTCTTCTTCTGCTCCTTGTTCTTCTCCTCATTACCTGTACATAATTATTCTCGCAGTACTCGGCGACTCTGGACAGGTTCTGGTAGCTCTCCAGTAAAGCTCTCTTCCCCGCCGGAATCTCTTCCTCTAGCAGCATTTGTAGCTCTGCCATTTTCCTCCTCTCTGCATTACTGGAGCCTCCTCACCCTGCCTGCCTGCGCCCCTTCCTCCATTCACACCCAGCGCACTCCACAGCTGAGCTCCAGCAAAGACTCGACTCTTCGAATCACTGCATTGTTAACAGGGAGTCGACTCCAGGCAACTGAGTGATTTGCCTTGTATAGCCTGGCTGATCCAAATTAAACACATATAAATAAGATAGACACAGAGAATGTAGGTGGTATATTATAAATGATAAAAATATATATATATATATATATTAAATAGAAAAAAATATTTTAAATATAATTTATAGCCTCAGCTGGGGCACTGGTGGCTCAGTGGTAGGTTTCTCGCCTGCCATACGGAAGGCCCATTTCAATTCCCACCCAGCGCCCAAACCCCAGCCACTGGATGCAGTACCAGTCCCAAGCCCAGGTAAAATGGGAGGGTTGCATCAGGAAGGGCATCTGGTGTAAAACCTGTGCCGAGCTTGTATGTGCAGACTGGACGGTCCGCTGTGGCGACCCCTTGCCGAAAGACCACCAACAACATTTATAGCCTCACCTCTGCAATTTGTATGTCTGGGTTTCTCAATATCAATTAACAACATCATTTGCAATATTACTCAGCACTGTTGCTATGCAAACTCTACATATTATACTATACTATCTATTAGACTTTTGTCTTTCTTGTGTCTTGTTTGTGGATTTTTTATTTTCATTTTACTTAATTTATTTATTTTAATTTTATTGCATGTACATTTTTTTACTCTCTTTCCTCTTGGAGCAGTCTCTGGCACAAGAATTTCCTCTGGGATCACTAGAATACTAGATCGATAGATCTATCTATCTATCTATCTATCTATCTATCTATCTATCTATCTATCTATAGCATTACTTTTGCCTATACATTTTTTGTTTTTATATCTGATTTGGGTCATTCTACAAAAATTCTTAAAAGTGCTGTCATTAACCTAAGATCATTTAAATTCACATAACAGACACTTGCATATGTTCAGAAAATATAGTATGTACTTTCAATCATTTAATAAATTTTCTTACTTTAATGTTCAATATTTAATTGTAGGTTCTTTTTTTAAGGGCAAGTTAAAAGAAAATGCCTTGTCAGTATGATTGTACGTGGTAGTGGGGGTGTATACTTTTCATCTAAAGATATACTTTTTTCAAGAACAACTAAACTAACATATGTTCCTGTGGAATATCTAAGATTATTAAATATTTTTAAATAAATCTTTTTAAATAAATCACTATCTAAACAAAAAAGCAATTCTGTAGATTCGATTCTGGGAGTCGACTCTATTGTTTTTCTATACAAAGAATCAGAGTCGGAAGGTGAGTCGACTCGGAATCGGGTGGAATCGAACAGCGCTGGTTAGATGAAGGCTCGCGGCGTTTCTGTGCCTAATCTCCTCGCTGGTGCGCCTCGCGCTGCGTTCTGATTGGCCGCGCGCCGAATCCACCCATAGGAGAACACCGCGGTAGATTTAGCGATGAGAAACGAAACGACAACCCGGAAACGCCGCATTTTCTCGAAAAACGTGGTTTTTTTGGAGTAAAACGCATTTAAATTTATTTGTAGTAAAGTTAAAGTTTTTAATTAACGCTACCTTTAACGAATTAATAACTAGAGTGTAAAATCTAATTTTAATAGCGTTTAACTAATTTGTGTCACATCACACAAAGGTTTTCAGGACGTTGTTTTTCATCTGAAATGAATGTATTAACTGTAAACATTTATATACGTATATTTTTATATATTAAACATGATAAATCACAACGTAGGGTATGTTTAACACTCTATTTAGTGCACTACATTTCCAAAAAGGATTCATTTGTGATTCTGCCATCTTCTAACAGGGATTAACGCACTTGCCGAAGGGTATTGTGGGAATTGTAGTTGACATCCGTGCCATTTCTGAAACGCATAAAAGTATTGTGACTACATTTCCCATGTACATGTAAAGGACAGGCTTTGTGTTAAACACCCCAGGCGCAGGTGGTCAGATTATTTATTATACACAATTAAAATTAGCTGCTCTATATAATTTCCCCATTTCACATGCTCAGGTAGATTAATAGATTTTTTTTGTCATTATTATTTTATTATAATGACATACTTTGTTCTTTGATTAATGCGAGAGTAAAAATAACAAACTCAGCTGACTGTCGCACTAATCAAATAACAAAGTATAGCATTATTATAAAATATTCTAATATTTAAAAATATTTTTTAAAAATGTTAGAATAATTTTTTATTCTAACATATTGCTATGATTTTCTTCATTATAATAAAATTTTAAGAAAATGGAAAACTACAGCTCGAGTTATCAGAGGAGATTTGAAGCAGCTGTTAAAGTGATGAAGACTTTACCTGAGGATGGTAAGAACTCTTTATTCCATGTTATTATGCTGTAATGAAGGGCCTAACTGCTCAGTTAAACATGTCATTATACACAAAAGGTGGAATTTGGGTAATACAAATCTCCTGAAATGTATTTCTTCTATAACAGCAATAGCTTACTTTTAAATTTTATGAATCCACAAAAAGTAGAGTTTTTTTCAACTGGCAATTTTTTTTTTTACTTCTCTTCCTAGTAACACCAATGACAATTAAAAATAATAATAATAACCATTTACAAAATGGCTTCCATGTGCAAAACCCCATGTTTTTTTTCTCAAAATCAATTAATTATTGAATGTAATCAGTTTTTATGTCCAATTTTTGTTATAATTATAAAATGAGTAACACTAATAACAGACTTAATAGCTTCTAAAAAAACCCTAAAAAATAATTATTGACATTTCTAAACAAATGAAGCGAGATGTATAACAGAGCTTTTGAAAAATATTTTCTGAATTTGTCATTTAAAAAAATAAAAAGCCACAATTATAAAAATATTGAATATTAAAGTAAGAAAATGTATGTCATGATTGAAAGGACTATATTTGTTGAACATATACAAGTAATTACTGTATGTTACTTTACGTTCATTTAAATGATTTTGGCATCAGCAAAACTAAGTGACAGCACTTTCCATCATTTCTGTAGAATGACCCAAATACTACTACTACTACTACTGTTATTAATAATAATACTAACACTAATAATAATAATAATAATAATAATATATTGGTTTTAAGCTTATTAAGACATAGTTACTGACTTGACTGAAGGTCCTTGAAAAATTACACATTGTAATATCACATGGTCATAATGTTGATGCAGATGTTCGATCAGTGTCCCCTCTCTCTCTCTCTCTCTCTCGGTGCTGCTCAGGTGCCTTAGTGCCGTCTGACGACATGCTGGTCACGCTGTACGCCCACCACAAACAAGCCACGGTCGGAGTCTGCCCCGACAGCACCGAGCCCCGCGGCCGGGACGCTCTGAGCAAAGCCAAGTGGTCAGTGTGACTGCATCAGCATCATCAGCCAGGCGGTTATAATTATTAATATTATTATTATTATTATTATTATTATTATTTCTGTTCTGTAGACAGGAGTAGAGCTTACACACTTCATTTATGCTAAAAACATGAACACGCAAACCAGATCACAATTCTACTTTAAGTAAATACGGCGACATGGACACAAAAAAACAAATACCGGCAAATGTGTAAATAAATTCGATAAATACACATGGAAATAAAAAATAAAGTAGCAAAATACCAGGAATAAAGGCAATAATATCAGTAACCAAAAAAAGAGAAATATATATATAATGATATAAAAAGACATACTGTACTCAAAGGTGTGTACAAAAAGAGTACAATTACTGAAATTAAAATGATAATATTTTTTTATTTTATATTAATGCAGTCATGCAGCAAAAGTGGAAAAAGCCACTAAATATGATATGAGTTTGTGTGTGTGTGTGTGTGTGTGTGTGTGTGTGTACAGGAAGGCCTGGAAAGCGTTAGGTGACATGTCTAAGGAAGCAGCCATGAAGGCGTACGTGGACGAGATTCTGCTGGTGAGTTTCTTCGTCTCCGTTGTTTCAGTGGTTTTTAGTTGTGACTCTTTCAGCATCGCTCGTTTCCGCCGGTTAGATTTTGGAGATGATCCCTGTGACGGAGGAGGTGTGTGACCTGCTGGACGTGCTCGAAACCTTTTACGAGGTGGTGGAGGACGAGGACAGGGACGAGGACGATGAGACGACCAGCAAGCCTGCAATGTCAACGTTCTCAGGTATCATTTAAAATGATGTCATTATGGTAAAAAAAAAAAATCACAGGAAAACATATTTTAAAAAATGCAACAGATAACAGCAGAGACAGAAATTTGCAAAATTACCAAAAGATTAGACTTTTAGCAAATTGATATTTCTGAGAATTATGCTTGTGACTTAAAACCCAGTGGTCAAATGTACAGTATATCTAACAGTTCACCAGAATAATACTGTAATCTGAATAACACGAGGAAGCAGTGAGGTGTGGAGAGGAGAGATAATGAACATTAACGTATTAATTTAGCTACAGATTTATTAAAATATCTTAAAGACTTTTCACTCAAGAGGTTCATCAGTCTCATAGAAGGAGGTGTGGCCTCTTTATCAGTCTCAGTGAAGGAGGCGTGGCCTCTTTTTCAGTCTCAGTAAAAGAGGCGTGGTCTCTATCAGTATCAGTGATGGAGGCATGGTCTCTTTATCAGTCTCAGTGAAGGAGGCGTGGCCTCTATCAGGCTCAGTGAAGGGGGCGTGGTCACTTTATCAGTCTCAGTGAAGGAGGCGTGGCCTCTATTAGTCTCAGTGAAGGAGGCGTGGTCTCTATTAGTCTCAGGGAAGGAGGCGTGGTCTCTATCAGTCTCAGTGAAGGAGGCGTGGTCTCTATTAGTCTCAGTGAAGGAGGTGTGGTCTCTATTAGTCTCAGTGAAGGAGGCGTGGTCTCAATTAGTCTCAGTGAAGGAGGCGTGGTCTCTATTAGTCTCAGTGAAGGAGGCGTATTCTCTATCAGTCTCAGGGAAGGAGGCGTGGTCTCTATTAGTCTCAGTGAAGGAGGTGTGGTCTCTATTAGTCTCAGTGAAGGAGGTGTGGTCTCTATTAGTCTCAGTGAAGGAGGCGTGGTCTCAATCAGTCTCAGTGAAGGAGGTGTGGTCTCTATTAGTCTCAGTGAAGGAGGTGTGGTCTCTATTAGTCTCAGTGAAGGAGGCGTGGTCTCAATCAGTCTCAGTGAAGGAGGTGTGGTCTCTATTAGTCTCAGTGAAGGAGGCGTGGTCTCTTTATCAGTGAAGGATGTTTTAAATAATTGCTGTTGTAATAATTGTATTAATTATTTTAATCAGCTGTGTGTATTTTTTTTCCTTCTTATGTTATTCGATCTGTTTTCTTCCTTTATAATTCTTCTGCCAGGATTATGGATTATTTGATATGTTTATAGACACAGATATGACCAGGCTAACGGCGGCTAACAGAGCTGAGAGAGGAGGATCTCCGGTGTGTACACACGGCTCCTTAAACACGGAGGAGGACGAGGAGGAGCAGGAGCACAGCCGGGAGACGAGTCATGGCTCACCAGAAGCTTTTCTTCAGCAGCTCCCTGATGGTATTGGAGGATGAACATACATTATTCACCCTCTCATAGGAAAGTTGGCATGGTGCGCTTACTGAGTGATGATGTCACTGCTGATATCAGATTGTCTTACAGATGGCGGTGATGTCAGTGACCCGAGACGGCCGAGTGAGGTGTACAGTGTCTTAGTCAGAGCTGAAGAGGTACAAACACACCATCATGCAGTTAATCAACACCAAGAGCTGTTTTTTTTCTTTTCTTATTTTGACTTACAGTCACTAGGGGGCGTGATTTAAAGCTTGTAGGCGGAGCTTTTTTGTTTTGCAGTTGGATCTCGTATACCATGATGATTTATATAAGTTTCCATGAGTCTCTCTGTGCAGTGAGTAACTTCCATTTCTGTCATTTGGGAAATGTGCAAAAGTTTGCACGCCTTCAACTAGAAACCAAAGAAATCTTAAAGAGCTTTTTTTAAATTTTATTTTAATCAAAACATTTTAATGCATCCGGTTTCTGGTGTTATCAAAAATAACACAACAGGACAAACAGTTTACATTGGTGTGTTTACAAAATTATTTCAGCAATTCAGAAGTTTGCGCACCCCCCCCCCCTTTCTGCCTTTTGTATGTGAAATCCTCTAATATTCTCTAATATATTTTCTTAATCACAGTATTCGCATTGGAAATAGCTTCATAATATCTTCTTGCTCCGGAATACATCTTTGCTACTTTATTATTTTTTTTATTCTGAAGTTTTATTTTTGGTACATAAAATAAAAATAGTAGCACTTTTCCTTTCTTTTTACTCAGATCCATTAGGGGATACAAACTTTTGCAAACCTGTGATCCTCAGGGTCCTATTGCTGGATAAATTGTTTTAAAAAATTGCTTTTTAAGTAACTAACAACTCAAATATGTGTCTTTGATATGGATTTTTGATAAAACTTAGACATCTCCATGACCAGGTTTTATCTTCTAAAGCATACTTTGATGATCAGCACAGGTCCATTATGGTTCTGCAGAGGCTTTAAACGTTACCTCCAGCTTTTCACTCCCTGAGGTTTTAGATTAGAAAACTCTGAGCCTTTGGTGCTTCACATTCAAAATTCATATCCAGGCCCCAGCGAGAATTGAACTCGCGACCCCTGGTTTACAAGACCAGTGCTCTAACCACTGAGCTATGGAGCCCTGTGGGCAGCTCTGTAAGCTGAGGAACATCAAGAACAATCAGTCACACCCCCAGTGTTTACATACCTACAGGATAAAGACTACATGTTTGTGTTCCTCGGTGTTCACTTCCTGTTATTCAGAATAACCTGGAGTTCGTCCAACAAGCAGGATCCTGATTGGTCCAGGTCTGTAGCGGAAGGAAGCAGCGATGTCGTAATGATTCACTTCAGTGATTCGATTTGTTCAATCTTGTGAATCAAACTATATGATTCATTAGATATTCCTTTTTTTTTATACTTATTTTATTAAATTAAGTTTCCATTGATTGAACTTAAACAAATCCAAACTGATTCACAGGATTAACAGCATCTGTGGAGGATTACATTTACCTTGAGACAAATGAACAAAATGAAGAACTGATGTGTTAATAAAAACCGCAACGCTGCCAGTTTGTATGTAATTGAGAGGGCGGGGTCAGTGTAAATATGCATTTCATTCAGAATGTTTCTGAAAACGACGGCTTGAAATTCACATAATTGTAATATTAATTGAGAAACATAACCAATCAGCAGCGAGCATTGTTTTGATCCCCGCCCCCTTGAGGGCCTTTAACATTTAAGCAGGCATTAAACAGCGCACAGCTGGATTGTTCGGTACTGGATTGAAAAAGCATCAGCTCCTGTGATGTTTGTGTTTTTTCCCCTGGCAGCGATATAAACCCGAGTGTTTGCTCGTCTCAGCAGGGTTCAGGAGGCCGAGGAGCCGCTGAAGCTCGAGCCAAAACGCCAGAGGGGCGAGGGGGAGACACAACATGTGAGGGTGTGAGTCAGGATGGAAGACCACATGGCGCAGCACGTCCCCCCCTCTGCACAGCGGCACATGGACCGGTCCAATCTGTCAGCGAGTCTGCAGGGAGAGCAGGAGGCGAGGGCTTTAATTTAATAACTGGATATTTATCCAACAGCACTATGCACCTGAACAAAAGCAGTCTAGTGCACTTGATTTTACACCATAAATTGTGCTTTGGGCTGCTAGTCTGAGTCACTACAGATTAACCAGTATGTTTAACGTTGCGAGTGAACTGAATTAGCTCTTGCACCATAAACACCATAAATTTTTAAAAAAAAAATAGAAATATGAACACCAATCATTGTGAAAACTACCGTAATTTTATGAATAAAATGTCTACCGTAAACACACTTTTAGATAGCACACCTGCCTCAAACAAACTACCGTAATTGTTCAAATAGCGCACCTACCGTAAATACACTAACAAATGCACGAATGCATGGAGCGGTGCGCCGTTTCATTTTTTACGATGTTTTCTGTCAATATAATAATAATAATAATAATAATAATAATTTAAACTGTCAACATTTTCTTCTCCGTCAGGGTGTAAGTTGACAGGAGAGTCTGTAAGTAACATCATGACGTTGTTGAATGAAGGTACAGACGGCAGCGATGTGACGAGGGATTCGGTGAACACACAGATCACAGTGGCGTTGTCACGGCTACAGGACGACATGCGGAGCGTGTTAGCGAAGGTGAACACACTGGAGGCTCGGGCCGAGTCAAAGGTGAGAAAAAGGGTGTTTTGATGCTGATGATCTTTATCTGTAGTGCTGTCCTGTTGAGTTCTGCGTTCTGAGCATGTCTATTCAATGACACGTTGCAGGTTCTTTTTAGGATTTATGGTACTTAAAAAATTAACAAAACCTATGTTGATGATAAAATGATCAGACTGCAGCGTCTCTCCCATTGAGAAGCAGACAGTCCCCTTAAACTCTCTGATGTTCTTCTCAGGTTAAAAGCCTCGCTCTCCACCGTGAGCCTCACACAGCCCTGTCTAACAAGGTCAGTGGAACCAAGTCAGGGAAATTGAATGTATGTCTTTTAAGCTGACGGTAATGACAGAATGTTTTCAGTGTCTCTAACGTGTCTTCTTTAACAGCGGCTTCCCGTGAGTCCATCAGTCGTCTCTCAGATGGCATTTCTGTTCGTCTGGCCTTTCGTGACGCACTTCTTAATGCAGATTTACCTAAAGAGGAAAAAAAGTTTGTGCAACACAACAGTATATTAAAAGAACCTGTGAATTTAGTGTTATACGCTGTGTAACCTCGAACCCGAGTCTCAGCTCAAACAGGCTGCTTTCTCCCTTTCAGGAGGATGAAGCTAAGAATCGGTCCACCATGCAGAATTGTGACTGCACTCCTGTCCTGATTTTAATTTGTCCTTGTTGAATCTTCTCACCATCGCCCCCTGATTACGGCGCCGTCACCGTCCCAGAGCTGGACGTCTGAGGGATCGAGACAGAGCTGACGTCTAGGTTTAGGAAGGCTGATCAGAAAAAAAAAAGGGAAAATAAACATGCCATAAAAATATTAAATTGTTAATCGAATATCAAATGATGTCAAATGGTTGATAATAGAAATTGCCTAAAGTTGATGAGAACTTGAATGACGTAAATTTTGTTGCGACGTAATTTTTTTGTTAAAAATTGAGGTAACTGGATTGATGCATGAATAAAGTTTTTTTTTATGGAAAAGGACAAACTATTTATAAATGTAACAGAACTAATAAAATCCCTAATATCCAAAAAAAAACAATAAAATTTCATGTTTCATCTGCAGAGATAAAACTGCATTTTTACACCACAGCTGCTTTCTTCTGCTTAGTTAGTAACAAGTTATGGAGAAAACAGTTAAAAGCACTCTCTTAAGCTTTATATATAAATTCTGTATTTTATTACCATAATTTTAAAGTAATTTATTTATATTTACTAACTAAACTTTAGAATATAAACAAATTTTATTTTGTCGTTCTTGTTTGCTAAACTTTTTTTAAATTTCACTTCTGCTCAGAATCACCCTGCATGAACATAATCTTTCTATGTGCTAATATAATTACTTGTATCTAACTATATATATATATATATATATATATATATTTTTTTTTTTTTTTTAACAAATAAAAATAATCTGAAGAGAATGTATTAAACTGAATCTTTAGTTTAATGCGGAACCTTTGACTCAGACTCGTGTTTCCTTCCGGTGGGTTTCAGGTGACGCACCATAACACTTCCGCGTGTGTTCGGTGTGTCGCTGTTTAACTGTAGACGTTTTAATATTTCTTTATACTTTGGAAAGAAAGAAATATGTCGATGGACGGAGGGAGTCGGGGAGAGGCTTCGGACTGGATCACACAGCACCCGGTGGTGAGGTTTAGATTTGGCGTTTGATTTGTTCTCAGTGATCACGAGCCGAATATCAGGTGACACCGCGTGGACCGGACCACAGGCCAGGGGGGTGCACTAACTTTTGCACCCAGGGACATGTATTTCACGTAGTTTATGAAGTTAATTTTGTGATTTTTTAAGAATTATGAATGTAAACTTTGAGATATTGTGGCATTTCGTACTTATATTAACTAATATTAAAATTATTTATTTTCTTTCAAACGCTGTTATTTATTTATTATTGCTTGAGGAAATATAAGGTTAAACAAAGAGATTTAATATTTAGAGGGAAAGAAGTATATCTATCATAGAGGAGTGTGTAATGGGTAGCGCCCTCTGCTGGCGACATTTATATTTATTTTTCTCCTGTATTGTAACTGTTATACTGTGTGTGTGTGTGTATATATATATATATAT
>JAOVVA010125274.1:0-11052 GCA_028565275.1 Leiocassis micropogon | reverse complement strand
AGGCTAACTAATTATACACAACTCTTCGTTGTACTTGGTCTGGCTTTTAGATAAAGTCCTTCCATGCGCCATCTGGCAGATATTCAGTGGAGTACAACACATTTATTTAAATTCCCAAATGCTGCTTGCGTCAAGTCGTGGCACGCCGCGCGCCAAATTGCGGCATCTCGCGGGAAAACATGCGCATTCTTAATGGCCAGGTCTGTACATAGGGTAACTGTGGGTTTGCAAAAGCCAACACAGGTGCTCGAGTAAGCATCCGCTTCAGCTCCTCAAAGGCCTGCTCACATTTTTCATCCCACCTTTGATCAAAAGGCTCTGACGGACTTAGATAGGTTTTATCCAGCTTCACTCTGGACCTCTTGCCAGTTGGGGGATAACCTGACAGCAATTGGTTCAATGGATATGCCACTTTGGAGTAATCCCTCACAAAATGTCTATAATAACCACAGAAACCAAGGAACGTCCGCAAAGCGGATACACTGGTCGGTTGTGGCCAGGTGGTAACTGCTTCGGTTTTCTTTGGGTCAGTAGATACTCCATCCTGAGAGATAATATGTCCCAAATAAGTCACTGACAGTCGACAAAACTGGTATTTGTCTAACGACAGTTTGAGACCTTCATCTCTCAAGCGATTAAGCACCTTTAATAGTCTTCTCTCATGTTCTTCGAGCGTAGAACCAAACACGATAATATCATCAAGATAGACTAAAACCTCAAGAAGATTCATGTCACTAACTGTCTGTTCCATAAGTCGCTGAAAGGTAGCCGGAGCTTCGGATACTCCTTGTGGCATTCTCTCAAACTGATAGAAACTGGCTGGGCAAATGAAAGCAGATTTCTCCTTGTCAGCTTTATTCATAGAAACTTGGTAATACCCACTTCGGAGGTCCAACACACTAAACCATTTGCTGCCATTGAGACAAGCCAGTGCATCCTCGATTCTTGGCACTGTCTATTGGTCAGGAATAGTGCGTTTGTTTAGCGTTCTAAAGTCCACACACATCCTGCTCCTCCCATCCCTCTTCCTAATGACAACAATAGGCGAGGTGTAAGGGCTTCTTGATGCTGTAATAATTCCAGCAGTCTTAATGCCTCCAAATCAGCTGGTGGCAGTCGACGAGATCTCTCTCGAAAAAGTTTGTTCTCAGTGGTTTCAATAGTATGGAAGACACTTGTACAACAGCCTACATCAAATTCGTGTCAACGTCAGATGTGCCAAGTATCGATCGTAAAAGGATCTGTACAGCAAGGTCACTTGAGAACCAGTGTCAAGTATAGCTTTAGCATATATGCCCTCAATCTGCACTGTTACTGCTAAGCTTGGGCCCACTAAGCCTTTGAGTTTAGAATTTTTTGCTTCCTTCACTAAGTTGAGGCACTTTGAGGAACGTGTCTTCACCACCATTTACATTTACATTTAGGCATTTGGCAGATGCTCTTATCCAGAGCGACTTACATTTTTATCACCAGGACACCAGGCTGTTCCTCTACTGGGCCCGTGATAGTTTCTCGACTTCTTTGAAAGTTTTATGAGGCGCTTGTTGACTTTTTTCAAATTCTCCTCACTTAAAATGTCCATCCTCCCCACACCTGTAGCAGACACTCCAGGTCTCACTTCCTCAGAATTAGCCCTCGAGGAGGGTTCAAATCTTTTATGCCTAGTCTTGGCAGAAATGTAGGTATCAGGCTGAGGTGTAGCTGTGACCGCTTTGAGGTTACTCATTTCAGCTTTCATCACGCTAATAACCTTTCTCAACTGTTACACTCCAGGATCGACTTTACTTTTAGGAACAGCCTGAGCAACCGGGATTATGGTCCTTGACACCACAGTGCTCTTAATGTCACTCGTACTTTGGAGCATATCCTCCCTAACCTTTCTCAATAACTCATTGAACGTAGGAGGTCTCTCAGCTTGTGTGTCATGCGAATACGAAGGGCAACCATATCTTGAGGTAATGCACCCCTGACGTAGCGGGTACAGGTCTGACAGCAACACCCCTCCCTTCCTAAACACACAGGATAAAAGTTTATCTAACCTAAGCAAGTATTTTTCTTTCTTTTTTAAGTTTTTCTCCTTCACATTGGAATGTGTGTCGGAATCTAACAAGGAGGTCAGACACACTTTCAGTAGTCCTGAATGCTGTTTCAAGAGCATGCATATAGTCACTATATGTAGCATTGGGATTCTGTGTTCTTAACGACCTTACAATGTCAGCAGCAGAAGCTTTTAGACTTTCAACTATCCTCTGTTTCTTTGCCTTGTCACTACATAGCCATTCCTCCAATAGATGCATTGTCTGTTCTGCCCAAGCTTCATACTCCTCTTCCCCACTTGGTGGGTTTTACACCAGAAAATAAGCGAAGTTTTTGCTAACTCTGTGTATCAGCAGGCACTGCATTACATCAGCGTCCACTGAGGAACTAATAGCATTAATCAGCACAGTGTTGTTCGTGTCTAGGGGTGAGGGATCAATTAAACCCTTTATATCAGTAATAGTCTTTCCCTCATGCTTGAGGAATGACATCAATTTAGTTTCAAATATTTCACCCTCAATAGGAGCAGAGAGCACTTGAACAGGCCAAGGACCAGCACTTCCAGGAAGTCCAACATGATCTGGTACAGTTTGCATAGTTAGATCACAGGATGTCTGAATCAACACAAACTGCGTTTTAGAAACTGTGTCTAAGCAGCGGTCTATTATCTTAGCTTTCTCAATTGCCTTAATCAAATTCAGAGCTTCAAGCAAAATAACTCTTGTATTAGGAAACCAAATACATAATAATACATACATAATACATTAAAATAAAATATGTTCTTGCACAGACCAGAAAACAAAATAAACAAAGTTGGATAAATGACTCAGTCTTTAAACTCAAATAAACTTAGTGCACTTTGTTCCTGAATGTCCTTTAGGCAACCTCCAAAAAGATTTAGTTGGCACGCTTAACGTTGGAGCTCATGAAGAAACTGTAGGACGTCCATGTTTTACATGAATTTTGAACAGCTCTTATCGCTTCACCAGAACCAAACTTCGAGTCAGTTGGCGAATGTTCTCCGATGTGCAGCAACTTTACCCTCCTTTTTACATCACCTGAGTCCGTGGACACGAAGCACGCGGTTTTCAGAAAGCTCAGTCCGCGTTCGGCAAACCAAACACCAAATTCACACACTCTGGAGCGTTTCACCTCACGAAGGATTTATAGTGTGTAACAAAAAAATGTTCTTAGCCATATTAAGCAAAAACAAAATGGTGCACTTGTGAAACTTTGATGATATCCACGCTGCACTCACACACGTGCGGCTTCACTGCACACCATATTCTCTCTCTTCTCCTTTCTTGGCTCTGCCCCTTAACTCCTTGTGCACCACCCCAGGAGGGAAACTCAAAATATAATAAGGCTACATTCCGTACTTAAAACATTTATTCAGTGAAATAATTTTAAACTTACTTAACTCAATATAACTCATAAATGCACTTTGCTTAATGCACATTAACAGATAGTTTTGTATCTCTTCCATAATCCTTCAAGAAAAAAAACTAGAAACAATAGAAATGCCTCATGCAAATCAGGTTGTTACACATGTAATAATCAATAATGTAATTAAATTACAATTTTGAAGTAGTAATTAGTAATTTGTAGTAGATTACTTTTTTTGAGTAACTTCCCCAACACTGGTGCTGGATATAATAATGTACTTTAAACAGGAAATGTTTTTGGCTGATGATGAAAGAAGTACTTAGCAAGAAGTAAGAAGGTGTAAGATACTCAAAATTACAAAATTTATTTGTTTGTATTAAGAAGTTAGGCAGAGAGTTCTGCCATACAGAAATACATGTACAGTATGTTTACATCAACCTGAAAAAATATCGCTGATTACATTAAAGCTGATTAGTTTAGTTTTTAGCTTTAACATTTTAACTATTTCAAAACACTTATGCTAACTATGCAATATTTGCCCACTCTTTTTTGCAGAACTGCTCAAGTTGAGTTAAATTTGATGGTCACTATTTGAGCTCTGCAGTCTTAAAGTCATTCTGCAGTTATATGTGGTTGATTTTATTTATCCTGTATGGTTTATAGCCCACCTAAAATTATGTTTGATGAACTTCCAACCAACTAACAAATTATTTTATATCTTTGCTAGACTTCTTTAAACTTGCCCAAGCAGTGCTGGTTCTAACACGTAAACAGGGACATGCATTGGACCTTGTTATATCTATTAGAACCAGCATTAATGTTAAGATCTGTGACATCGGCATCTTAGATCACTTTCACATTCTATTTGAAGTTGCAGTCCCACCTAGGCCCAAACCATGGGTTCCGGCCCAGCATTGTCGCACTCTTACCCCCTCAACAGCTGGAGAATTTGCTGTTGCTTTTATGAATTATCCACTATACTTCATAGATGGTCCTGAATCTCATTACAACCCTGATGACCTCATTTCATGTTTTGATTCCACATGTTCTATTATATATGACTTAAGTGCCCCTAATAAGTACTAAATCTCAATCAGAACCCTGGGTAAATGAGAACACTACTGCTCTCAGGTAGCATTGTAAACAGGCAGAGCCCAAGTGGAAGAAGGACAAACTGCAGGTGTCACATGGTGTTCTTCCCAAATAAAAAAAAAGTATGCTAAGTATATTAAATCCTAGGATGCCAAAGCATACTTAAGAGTACTTGCTCCAGACTAATGACTAGTATACTTGAAGTTTGCTATTTTGGAACAACTAATTTTGTACCAGGTGTATTTAAGTTAATTAAATTGTATAAAAGCACATAAGTGTATTAAGTATACTTTTGTGTGCTAAAGTGCAACAATTTTAAGTATACTTAGTACACTTAAAGTATATGGCTGTGTGTGTACTAACGTACATACCTGACAATAATTAATGAAATTTAAGTATATATTTAATGTATTATAACTACATTACAGCATTATTTACTGTGTTACAAATACATGATTAATATACTATGAGTATATTCTTATTGAAGCAGTAGCATGCTGTTATACTTCTAGCCAATTACAAATACTAAAAAAGTACACTTTGTGGTTAATAAAAAATATACTTTATTATATCATACAGTACACACAATCTTCTATACTTTAGTATTTCAAATTTGTTATCAGTACACTAAAGGTGTTTAGAATAATTTACAAATGCTGAATGCATTTTCTACACTATAACGTTTTTTTTATAACATCAGTAACTATGAGGCAAATTTTATTCATGAGTTCAACAGATTTAATTTGCACAAGGTTAAAAAACAGTACTATAGTGAATTTGTGTTCAACAAAACATCAGGTTGTTTGTTTCTTACAAACACAAACCAAAATTTAAACTGTTGTCTAAACCAAGACATACATTAGTATTAGAATATACAGGTACAGTTGTAACGCTCGGCTAAAATATATTTAACTAATATTACACTAAACGTGAGATCTTTGTCTTCGTGTCGGCGTGCTTTAAAACCAAGTGAACAAGAATAAGAAACCCAAGACCAATTCAAACAAACCAAACGTGTATTATACAAAAAATGAATAAATGAACAAAAAGGTGCACCAACCAAGAAAACCAATAAAGAAAATAATATTTACAAAATATATCCAATGAAAAACGGAGTGTGTGTGAGTGTGTTGAATGTCCAAAGTCTGTGTTATTGTAAGTGTGTGTGAGGGAGATGAATCGGTCTCAAAGGAAATGATGGAAAACAACCGGGAGGCCGATGACGGAGCAAGAGTGCTCTGACAAAGCAGTCTAGTCGGCGATAATCCTGATGAAATAAAAAACCCGCAAGGAACAGCCTTCGTCAGTCTCTTGTGTAACTCCGTGAAAAGAATATAACCAGCGTGCTGTATCTCCATAACTCTACCCTCGGCGAGTCCTTTCCCGGGCCGGATTTTATATCCGGGTCATGTGACCCCGTGCCTCACTGTCTTCCCGTGCCGACCAGCAACACAAGTGGAGAAGAGTGGGTGCGTCGTTGGGCCAAACCAGTTCGCCAGTAGCATGTGCGCTTCGTACCGCCGAGAATTGCTGGAGCTGGCTTGTTTGGCTTTCTGACGTTCTTGATGTTGTGTTTCTTCCTCCGCTGTGTCTCATGGGTTATGACAGAAAGTAGTTGCTGCTTGGTCAGGAGTGGGTGGTCCATCAACGCATCATGCCAGGGATCCCTGGAGTGGTCTGAACCGCGATAGCTCCACTGATGTAGCCCCCGGGGTTTCAGGAAGGGCGAAGCTAAAAGCATATCGGACCTCCGGTAGCCACTGGTCCTCGTTTGGCCGTTGTTGGGCGTCTGGCAGACTTTACAGGTCTTGATGAAACGCCATACGTCCTGGTGTACGGAGGACCAACAGACGTCTTCTAGCAGCCTCAAGAGGGTTTTTAGTCTCCCCCTGTGTCCGCCCGATGGATGGGTATGATAGTGGCGTATGAACTGTTGGGTCAGTGATTCCGGGATTACCAATTGGAGCTTTTCCCCTTGCTTCACCGTAGCTCTTCTATATGGCGCCCCCCAGTGTTGTACAAAGGAGCTCCTCTGGCTTGGTGTTTTCCCAGGGTACTTCCCTGCAGCCAGTTGAGCTATTCGGCTGTCGTCCTGCTGGGCTTGTGCTATCTCCCCCAGGTCACAGGGCAGGTCAGAGGAAAACTTGTGAAGTAGTGGAGGATCCGGCTTTGGTGGCTGCGCATAGTAGAAATGATAGGCTGCTGATTTAGCTCCAAGCTCCAGCTAGGGATGAGGTTGATGACCATTCCGGGTCTTTCTTCACCTCCTCCTTGCTGTGTGGAGCCTTCAGCTTCTGCCAGTCACCCGTGTCTGCTATGCCGCCCCTTTCCATGTTCGATCCACCCTTCACCTTCTGCTCCACTTTCTGAGACAGTCAGCCAACCTGGGGTTCCTGTTGTTAAGCATGCCGTCCCTCCGCTCTTCCTCCGTATTGTCAGCTGTCTCTATGGAGTCTCCGAACTGTGGTAACTCCCTGCGGATGAGTGGTTGTGAAGGACAGGAGGATGTAGCCGTCAGCTCTGGAGATGTATGCAGCTTGGATGGGTGAGCTGCAACTGATGGGAGAACATCAGCGGTGACCTGGCTTCCTGGGAGTGGTACCTTTTTCTGGGGTGCTGTGATTGGAGTGCTAGGTGTGGGCTGTGCAGAAGGGGGTGATGGTGTAGGAGAGCAGGCCGGTGGTCGGCGAAGAGTAAGACAGCTAGTGAGACATAGCTTCTTCATTTGCTTCTCCCACATCGCGTCTCTTATTACAATTACAGACTGTAATTGCTTTCTCCAGCTTTTGTAGGGCCTCCTGGACGTAGTTCTCCAACCCTGCCAAGCTAGCGTCCACCGCCTGCCGAAAACTAATTTCCCTATTTAGATTACTGTTAGTGGCGTCTTTAAAAGCAATCTCTAGCGTGTTAACTTTATCCGCAAGGGCCAAATGCCCCGTGTGTCTCTTTGAGATGCGTCTCGTGTCTGGTGATGGTTCTCTCTACCTAGAAGACGGTTCTGGCCTCAATTGAATTGAATTGAATATGTACAAAGAACTTAAAGATGTTACAACAGGGCCTACTGAACAATCTACAGCCCCCTGAGTGGAATGTACAAATCCTAGCCTGCCTGAGTCAGCCATATTTACCAAACTAGCATCAACATTTATCCTGCTCATTAGCTTTAAAACACCTGTGACACACAAAAACAATCCCCGTACGGGCCACCACAATACACAGTATTAGTTCAAACCTGATGTGTTGATTCTAGCTGTTACACAGAGACTGAAAACAGGCACGAGAGAGTAGTGCACTAAATATAAGCATACAGTAAATAAGTACATATGAATAAGTACATTTAAATTTAACTGAAAATATACTGAGACTACCATATATTAAAATTTGTATTCTAATGTATTCTTTCTGTACATTTGTACTATGATGTTTGTTTTTAAAGCTCTACATGGCCTAGACCTATCTTATTTAACAGATCTCTTAATACCGCGTAACCCTAGCAGAGAGCTCCGATTATCTCGTTAACTTCATTTGGAAGTTCCAAGATCCAGATGCAAGATGGATTCAAGATGGATCTGCAAGATCCAGATGGTTGGTGATCAGGAATTTGCTGTATTGGCTCCCAAACTATGGAATTCGTTGCCACTTGAAATTCTGTATGGTATGAATTTGACCTCTTTTAAATCTAATTTATTTACACCAAATTGCATATATTTACACTAGCTTTTAGTTTATAGTAGTGAGATGAAATGTTACTTTTATTTGTAATAACATTCTCTAAAAATTCAGTTTTTATTTTCTTAGTGTTTGTAAACATGCACTTATCAAAACTATCATATGATTCTTTCCATGGCATTCATCTGGGGAGGATTAGAAGAGTAGAATAAAAATCTACATAAACCTTATCAATTAAATAATTAAATTTAATAGTATTGTAGTTTTTTATGACTATGACAGTCTCTCTCTCTCTCTCATACACACACATATGCACACAAATCATCAAATTACTATTATGGCATTTAAAAATCTATTTTGACCGTTTAAGTACCCAAGTATGTAGGTGAAGCCACAAAGTCAAATTTTTGTAAATTAAAGGAAAAAACAAAACCTCTTCTTTAAATTACACAAATTGGTTAAAAAAACACTTTTAAACACTATTTATTATAATCATTAAAGATGTCAGCATTAAACTAAATGCTTCATATTTGTTGTGTCTCTTTTGTGAGGATTTGTGTGTATGTATCATACCTTCAGTTTTCTACTTTTTGAAATATGTCAAAAACTGTGCTTGAACTGTTCTCTTGGCCATTGCAAAAATGCGAACAGTGCAAAAAATGATGCAAATGTGCATGAGCTTGTGAACAGCGCATTACAATATTGAATTCTGATTGGCTAATTGCTGTTTTTATAGTTCATAGATGAGTTCAGAGAGTTTTAATGTTTCATTTTCATGAAACATTTTACATAATACACAGGATTATTTCTCTAAAGGGGATGGTAAGGGGGATGGTGGTTTTACAGAGGGGATGGTTTTTGTCATTTTTTTCAACGGGGGGATACCATCCCTCTGCATCCCCTTTCAAATCGAGCCCTGCTTATACCCACTGCATATATGACTGGAGACGTGCCTTTTCCATTTGAACTTTACAGCATTTAGTTCTACAACATTTGTGCCAGAGCTGATGGACAGATGATCACAGATGGGAAGGATGATGAACACGACACGGAGGTAGGAGAGACGTTTAGACGAGAGGGCAGGAGACGAGGCGTAAAACGATCGCTGTGAGTAGCTGATCAAAGAGTCCTTTTCCGTAATGGAGATCAGACGCTGGGTGACAGGAAGTGAGGTGTATTTATCTTGTGCTGGTGATGAGGTCTCATCTTCGGGAGAAGGCTCTGCCAATAGAGGAAAAACAGGTGAGTGATACGGCTTGAGCAGGGAGACGTGAAAAGTGGGGTGAATTCTGTATGTGTGGGGTAAACTTAGCTTATATGTGACAGGGTAGATCTGTGAGATGATTTTGAAGCGACAAAGTTTCTTGCAGGGCATTCGAAGACGGATGTCGCATGTGGAGAGCCAAACCTTTTGTCCAGGCTGGAAGATAGGAGTGCTTGCTCTCCTCACATTGGCTGTGATGCATTGTCTTCGGACTGCTCACTGTAGCTGTTAGTGGGCTGAGTCCCAAACCCTCTCACTCTCCTGGAACCAGTGGGTTACTGACGGTACTTCTGACGGTTCTCTGTTTCAGGGAAACAGAGGGGGTTGGTAACCTAGTACACACTGAAATGGAGTGAGCCCTGTGGAGGGTTGGCTGAGTGAGTTTTGTAACATACTCGGCCCAGCCAATGAACTGGCTTCAGGAGTGCTGATGATGATGACAGAAGGTACGGAGATATCTCCTGGATCTTACGCTCGGTTTGGTCATTGCTTTGAGGGTGGCATCCAGAAGATAGACTTACCGTCACACCCAAGAGTTGTAAAAAAGCTTTCCAGAATCTCGACACGAACTGCGGTCCCCTGTCAAATACAGCGTCCTCCGGGATCCCAAAAATCCGGAAAACCTGGTTGAAGAGGGTTTCTTTCGCAGAGGGGAGACCTTTTAAAGGAACCAGGTGACAGGGCTTTGAAAACCGATCCACAATGACCAGGATGCAGGTGTTGCCCTCAGAGCAGTGAAGGTCTGTGACAAAGTCCTTGGTGTGACCAAGGACGCCGGGGAATTGGTAGGGGTAGCAGTTTTTCTGAGGGTAGGTGTCTTGGTGCTTTGGCCGTGGCACATTCCCGGCATCCATTCACATACCTTCTGACATGTTTGGCCATGTTTGACTCTGTTTGAAAGCTGTTTGAGATTAGATGGGCCAGATCCGGATGGCCTCCACCTTTCTCTCGTCCATCTTAATACCATGACGGCTAATGTGATAGTCAAGAAATTGTACGGCGAATTGATAGAAGGAACACTTTTCTGCCTTGAGAAACAGGTGGTGTTCTCGGAGTCACCAGAGAACTTCAGTTACGGCATAACGAGGTACTCATAGTGCCTGGTTGGAGTGATGAACGCCGTCTTCTATTCGTCCCCCTCACATATTCGAACGAGATTGTAGGTGCTCTGGAGATCCAGCTTAGTGAAAATCCAGGCGTCTCTGTGTGACATGTCCACTATGCTTGTCCTGCAAATGGTCTTGCTTAATGTGAGTGCAAATAAAGGCCCCATTAAACCAAGAGTTATAAACCAGACCATAAAATTAAGTTTTAACAAGATACCCTGTGTCATCAGATTGTGGTATCTCAAAGGTTTGCAAATGGCAATGTGTCTATCGTAATCCATAGCACTGAGAAATAAATCTGACCCACAGATAAGTAGAAGTGAATTAGCATCCATTTGGCTACACTGGCAAGGTAGGATATTTCTCTGTTTTAAGACAATATAATACAAAGCATTTGAGGGTAAAAACACTTAGCTACCCTTAACCTTCCTCTTGTGTTAGGGTCAGCACCGACCCGTTTTACTTTTTAAATGCATAAAACTACTACCTAATTTTGTT
>JAOVVA010125242.1:0-11055 GCA_028565275.1 Leiocassis micropogon | reverse complement strand
GGGAGAACATGCAAACTCCATGCACACAGAGACGGGAATCGAGCCTGGCTGGGAATCGAACCCGGACCCTGGAGGTGAAGGGCGACAAGTGCTGAACAGATCAACAATATAATAATATAAATTAACGTTCAAATGTTTTGAACGTTAAAATATTTGTATATTTAACTCCAGCAAAGTTAAATATATATAGCAATACATTTAGTATTAAAAGATTTTTAAAAGTTTTAGTGTGTGATTTTATTCTGAGCTTTGGTAATGCAAATGTTACTATTCGTCAAGCCAATAAAGCACCCATTGAATCTTTAAATTGAATCTTTGACTCTCTCTCTCATGCATGAAGCCCATGTGTTATACCAATCAATAAATGGTTAATTTTGTAGTATACTGTATTTGGAGACTGTTACACGTGATCCTGTCACGAGATTAAGGCTAAAGCTAACAATCTCCATATTCAATGTTGTTCTCAGCGTCTGTATCTTTGTCTCAGAGATCAAGGATTCATCAGCTGGTGCCCTTTCAAAATTAGCAAAGTGACAGATCAAGGAAAGAGCAGAAGGTGGCGGTAATGCATGTCCTGTCCTGCCAGGTGTCTAGCAAACGTCAGCATCTTCAGTGTACATAACGTCCTCTATGTGGTGAGGATGTCATGATGCAAATGTGTAAAGAAAAGGTCAGTTTGTGCTAATTGAATGCAGACAGTGGCATTTCTCTGACTTGGCTGCTGTGTATTTTGACTGTCCTAGGAGTCGTTCACAAGTCGCATCTTTCTGTCCTCCTGGATCAGCTGGTGAAATTCTCGGTGTTTCCTTCCGACTTGAGGAATGGGGTGCACCCAGACATGAATGCCGTTTTCCACGTGTTTTTAGATGCGACATGTGAATAGCTCCTTCTGGAAACATGTAACGTTTTTATTTCTAAATTGTTTTGATATTACAAAACTTGTGTCTCGTGTTGTACTTTAATGAGGTCAGATTAATGTTTAATCAAATTATTCAGGCATGAAAACAAATAAACTTTGCTTACTTAGTTTGTTTAGATATGAAAATCAGTTAAAGAAGATTTTTGTATCTACACTTTGCACCTGTAAACTTTGTAATGTTAAAAGTTGGTACTGCTCAGTTTCACAAGCAACAATTTGCATGCAAAGAGTATCATTTCTTTTGCATTAACTTGGACATATTTTGAAACTTGCCGTGATGTTGAATCTGTGCAATCTTTGATACTTACCGCACAAAAAAGGTTGTGCCAGGGAAGAATAAAAAGAGGCATGAGGAGGGTTTACTCACACACTGATAACAGAAACCATCTAGTGGCTTGATGTATTAAAAATCACAAATTAATCACATAAATCATACAAAGCATGAATTATAGAAAAAATTATAGATTGTCACAGATTATTTAAAAAATGTTAAGGATTAGATAGGTACAAACATTCACCATGTATTCATGTCATTCATATATTTATACACAGATTGGTGTTCATGGAGTTGATTAAAAAATGCTTGTTTTATCAGACTCTTTCGAAAAGCATAATCAGGTATTTGTTTAAAATTGTTAGACTTTGACCAGAAAAACTATATATAAAAGGCCAACAAAAGAATTACACATTCACCAACAACATACTGAAAAAGTCCCACACTTCTAACAAAACAATCACACGTTCACCACAAAATCCTTGTAAGTTCCACTTTTCTAACAAGATTCTGTTAAAAACTCACATGTTGACCACAAAAATCCTGTACAAAAAGTGACTTACAACAAATACTCACACACATTGTGTAAAAGTCACACACATTCACCACAAAAATCCTGGGGAAAAAAATCCCACCTTTACTACAAGTACCTTAAAAAGACGAATTCTATAAAAAAGTTGTACATTCGGCACAAAAATCCTGAAACAAAGTCACACATTTACATTGAAAACCCGGAAAAAAAAGGAAATTCACACATTCACAAAAAATACTTCATAGAACGTTGCACAAGCACCTTAAAAAAAGCAGGTAAAGTCACACTTTCACCATAAAAATGTCACACATTAACAACAGAATCCCTGTAAAATGTTATGCATTCACTGTGAAATAGTAAAAATGTTTTTCACCACAAAGATCCAGCAAAAATTCACACAATTGCAATAAAAAATAAATAAATAAAAATTATTCTTAAAAGAAAATCCTGAAAAAAGCAATAATAATTCCTAATAATAATAATAATAATAATAATAATAATGATTATTATTATTATTATTATTATCCTGCAATAAAATTACTATTCATCACCTGTACCACTTTATCCTTTGAAAAGTTTGAAACTTTTTCCACATACACACTCTCTCACACACTATGGGCAATTTGGGAACATCCACTCATCTCACTCACTCATCACCTGGACAGGGTGCCAAACCATCGCAGGGCACACACACACTCATTCACACACTATGGGCAATTTGGGAACTTTTAGGGAAGCCTAAGTAAGGCAACAGGACTAACCACTAAGCCACATATTCACCACAAAGATCATGTGAGTCACAAATTTCACGGAAATGTATAGAAAGTTACACATTTAACAAAAACTGTTTAAAAGAAGTCATAATTTCAACACAAAACTTCTGTAAAAAGAAGAAAAGAAAAGAAAAACAATCCTGTAAAAAGTCACTACAGTATTAATAATAATAATTCAAAGTTTGCTGCTTCAGTGTTTTTGGATCTTTTTGTCAGATGTTACTATGGTATACTGATATATAATTACAAGCATTTCATAAGTGTCAAAGTCTGTTACTGACAATTGCATTAATTTTATGCAAAGAGGATATATTTGCCGTGTTAATCCTTCTGGGTCTCTTCAAGACCTCTGCAATTCTCCTTGGCATGCTGTCAATCAACTTCTGGGCCACATCCTGACAGATGGCAGCCCATTCTTGCATAATCAAGGACTAATGGTAGTGCTTATCTTTTCTTCTTCTGACAAGCTTTTTTCCATTCGGAAAGGGGATTCATCAGGGAAAATGACTGTACCCCAGTCCTCAGCAGTCCAGTTTCTGTACCTGTATATGGAATATCAGTCCCTGATGTTTTTCCTGGAGAGAACTGGCCTGTTTGCATGAAGGTGAGCGCTACCATCAGTTCTGTGTCATGCCAACAGAAAAGCATCCTGAGACCATTCATGTGTGGGGTTGGGCCAACACTGCAAATATTGACTCTTCTCATAAACTTAATGTAATTGTCAATAAAGGTGGCTTGGTGGTTAGCACTGTCACCTTGCAACTCCAAGTCCTGGGTTCGATCCCTGTGTCAGGTCTGTGTGCATGGTGTTTGCGTGAGATAAGGCTAATTAATGTTTCCAAATTGCCTGTAGTGTGAAAGTGTTGACCGGAGGTCTTACCACGGTGATACAAATGGGAATAAATACAATGGTCACCCTTGGTCTCCGCGGTTCCTATTTGGATTATTAGATGTAATTGACAATAAAAACCTTTGACACTTATGAAATGCATATAATTATACCTCAGTATACCGTAGTAACACCTGACAAAAAATATCTAAAAACACTAAAGCAGCAGACTTTGTGAAAATTAATAATTGTGTCATTCTAAGAACTTTTGACCAGGGCTGTACCAGTCCAGTCCACCAGCGCTCTGTTTCCCTACATGGCCTGCAGATGGCGCTCTCGTGTGTGTGTGTGCGCATGGCTCTAACTCTGTGACGTCGCTTTTGAGAGCGTGCACGCGCTCCCTCCCTGCCCGAATACTGTACATGTTTATTTCAGGAAACTGCTCTGGCTTCTTTAGCCTTCAGGGGGGAAAACGGGTGCGCTTCAGCTCCGCCGCTTTTCAAACCGAAACCGGAGGAAGACATGACGCTGCGAGAGTGAAGGGCAGATAAAAGATGGTATTCGAGTCGCTGGTGGTGGACGTCCTGAACAGGTTTCTCGGGGACTACGTGGTGAACCTCGACAGCTCCCAACTCAATCTGGGGATATGGGGAGGTAAAGAGTGACACCCGGGGCAGACACACGCGCCCTGCACTGCTACCACACACACACACACACACACTGAGACGGCTTTTTTGTGTATAGTTAGCTGCCTGGCTAGCTAATGCGTGTCAGGTCCACACACGTCACTTGGGGCAGGGTTAATGGTGTACAATGTATATAATACACGGTATATATGATGACACACCAGACGTTAGCTAGCATGTAAGCTGGGGTCCATTTCCCAACCGTCCCCTCATACCTGCACGCGCGCGCTACCTAGGGTTCAAATTAAGTGGCTCGTGCACCCTTTATAGTTCACTACACATGACGTAAGAGGGAGGAGGTATTTGGGACTAAGCAGCTCACTACCATTCCTGAGTGTCAAAAGTGCAAAAGTTAAAGGGAAAAAGAAATGTTTTGTTTAAATCATATGAATATTAATATAGATTAGAATCACAAACATTTCTTACTTCATTCATATTAAGGTACATTCAGTACATGTTTATTAGCATTCATTAGGCATTAAGTCATTATCTGGAATAATCCATGGCTTCTGAGAAGCTTCTAGATTATTGCCTTTCTCTTTACATGGCTAGTAGTAGTAATAAACTCACAAGAGGCTTTGTATGGCTTAGTGGTCAGCACTGTCCCCTCATACCACCAGGTTCCAGGTTCGATTCCCGCTGCGGGTCTGTGCGCGTGGAGTTTGCATGTTCTTCTGGCGTTTGGTGGGTTTCCTCCGAGTATCCGGTTTCCTCCCACAGTCCAAAGACAGGCTGATCAGGTTAACTGGCGTTCCCGTATTGCCCGTATTGTGTGAATGAGAATGAGTGTGTGTATGTGTGTGCCCTGACATGGATTGGCACCCCGTCCAGGGCGCACCCCGTTTTGTACCCTACGTTTCCTGAGATAGGCTTCAGGTCCCTCACGACCCTGAATACAGCCTGGATAAAGTAGTATAGACAATGAGTGGGTGAGATGAGTGGGCGTTCCCAAATTGTCGTAGTATGTCAATGGCCTGCGATGGATTACCACCCTGATCAGGGTGTACCCCGCCTTGTGCCCTCAGTCTCCTGTATACAGGATAAAGAGGTATAGACGATGAGTGAGTGAGAAACTCACAAGATATCAGCACATATCAGGATTAATATTTGCCTGAAACATTGACTCACTATATGTTTGGATCATGTTCAGGCCCAGAATATATACAAACACTTTAACATCATTTTCTATAAATATATCTGTACCGGTTTTGTCTGTACATTGGTTAGAACTCGCTCTTTTAATGATATCTTTTACATTTCATACATAAAACCCGAAACCAGACAGTTTTCTGTCTGTATGTTTGTCTGTTTTGCCAGATTTCGAGAGTTCTGCTGTACAGAAAAACAGACATAATAATATGTAATAAATAATAATGTCACTGATTACATTAAAGCTGATCATCTTATTTTTAGCTTCAACCTTCAGCTTTAACCTTAGATCACTATCTGTTTGGAACAGACCTGTCTAATACACTGATATATTTAATGCAAGGATCGTCTCGTGGTCTCGCACATGAATCTACAGTAAGACGTGAACGTGTTGCGACTTTGGTGCTTTGCATAACTTGGCAGAGCGAGCTTGCCAGGAGAAGACGTCCTGATGGTTAAAGACAGTCTCAGGTCAGTATTAGGGATTGGCTGATTGGCAGGAAGTCTTAATTTTATAAATAAATTTATATGTTTGTAATTACATTTTGGGATGTGGATGCAGTATAAACGTACATAACATGTCATTCCTTTACTCACCTTCTGTTTTTAATCTCTGTCTTAAAGCTATGAAGACAGAAAACCCAAAGTTGTCATGATCATGATGTCATGACAGTTCTTTAATGTGGCAATTCATGCATCGCCTCACCGAGTCTAAAATCTCTTTATTATTACAGTATTATTATTGTTACTATTATTGTTATAATGATGATGTATATACATTGTCATTTGAGGCGATAGCTCTTCACACGCTAATAGGCAGCACAGTGTCCTATGTGATAGGAGCAAATTATTTGCTAAGGTGGTTTAGAATGGTAAGAAAAGTCACAATATTTACAGAATTATAATACAGATCAAATCGGCATCTAGGTGTCGTGATAATATCGTATCGGCTGGCCCCTCAAGATTCCCATCCCTAGAAAATAAATGTTCACAGCATCAAAAATCTTGTAAATGGTTTAGTCTTTATATTTGAGAATCCCTGTGTTGGCTGTTACTATGGCGATACGTACTAATATGTCAATTACTTCTGGAATAAATCAGCACTTTCTGACCAATCAGGATCAAGTTTTCCATGGTGCTTGTGTTTTTTTTTTTTTTGGTAGTGTGGTGTTTTGTGTTGTGATTCTGGTATTAGGCATCATGATACTATGGATGAAAAGGTGCGTTACGATCGGCTTGAAGTTCCCTTTGCAGTGCACCATGTTAAGTGCGATTCCAAACCACAGGGAGCGAAAACGGTGTAGGGACCAAGGGAGCAATGGAGCAACCAAAGGGAGCTTGCTGGAAATGGAGCTCGAACAGGGATTTATATATCTCTTATTATTTAGATTATTATCGAGGACAACATCATATTAATATGATGTCATCGTCGAATACTTTTAGAAAACGGTGTTGATGGTCTCCCACTGCGTTACTGAACATTTACAGAGATGACACTATTAAGACGAGCAGTGTGTGCAGATGGATGAAGAAGTTTAAAGAAGGAGAAACCAGTATTGAAGACAAACCTTCAACTGCGAATTTCTAAGAAGATTTATGAGTCGGGTTCGACGACGGCACGAATGCGTTGCTTGTGACAGGGACTATGTTGGGTTTGTATAGAAGAAGAGTTGCTCCACACAGCATGTGCAATTTGGACCACGTACAGTATGTCAGCTAATAAAAAGGTTATAACCACTTTTGCATTACTTTCGGTACAGCCCTCGTATCTGTTCTCGTACTTTCCTCGGTTAAATAATTTACTTTTAAAATGAATTATTTAAATGTAGCTAACAGGATTGTCACCCTGATACCGTCCATGATTTATGATGATTCCTTGATTTATACCTACTGTAGGTCTGCTCACTTTTGTATTACTTTTGGTACAGCGGTGTTCGTATCGACTTTTTCATTTGGTACTGAAAGACTGGTACTTATGCGCATGTTTGCTGTATAAATGTTCTGCCAAATTTTTTTCAAATAAAAAAGTTCTCCGGACAAATAGAAGTTGTACCAGATCTCTTAAATTTCTCTCCCTTCTTCGTGGTTTTGTTCTGCTTGCCCCATTTCCTTTTTTTTCCTGACCCTGAATTTTCTTGCCAAACTGTAAAACATTTTCAAAATGCCTCACACACACATTTCACCAAACTTCCGTGGATGCCGAGGTTTAAACCTGTGTATGCGTCTACGTTAAAACTAGTTTACTAGTTTTGTACCACTTTCTGTGAGATTTATTATAAACCTTTAGATACACCTGTGATCAAGCAATAATTCCATAAATGCACAACCCTGAGTGCTGCTAGGTAACGTCTGGTGTTTTCACAAGAAACATCTTGTGTAAATAGATCATGCGTCGTCGTCGTCCCCCTCCCCCCACCGCCAGTGTAGAGATAAAGCGTGTTGTTGAAGAAAAAAAATAGCGGTTCTATTTGCGCATTCAATAAGACATCAGTAAAAAAGAGGAAACATTTGCACTAGCTTATCTCTGACAGCGTACACCACTTAAAATTTGTTTTCACCCTGTAACTAAGTCTCCCTGTAAGAAATATGCTGATTAATAATGCAGGAAACGCTGTCGGCTTTGTACTAAGCACATCGATATAAAAGGCTATTATATTGTTCAGCTTGTTGTTAGGGATTAATATAAATGCATTTGACAATATGATGATAGATACTTCAGCGCTATATTACGTCCTTGTGCTGTGTCTTAATGACTTCTTCTGTCTTTCGCAGGTGATGCGATTCTGAGGAATCTGGAAATAAAGGAAAATGCTTTGGTAAGTGTAGGGAGTGTTAGAAAAGCATGGTGGTCCATTAGTGCCGAGCTTCTGTAATGCATCTCGATTCAAATCAATGTAAATGCTTTATTTAACTGTGGTTTTCTTTGCATATCAGAGCCAGCTGGACATTCCTTTTAAAGTCAAGGCGGGGCACATAGGTGAGTCAAATTCACTATAATGTCATCTGTCAAACACTGAAAGGGTTTTTTTCTGTGTCTTCTTTTCTTTTCACACCAGTGGTCTACTACATACAACGTCCAACAAATACATATGACCTTTAATACAATATTTTGAATTATTTGATATGTGAAGAGTAAGATGAAGTAAAGGGAAAAAAATGGAACTAAACACTGTTTGGTTTGTCAGAGCATTAAACCCTTAAAACCCACGGGATTTTTACCCATTTTTTCATTACTATGTTTTAATAAACATATACATATATGGGGTCAAGATTGTGACAAATAGAGTGACATTCTTTTTTTCAGCACAACCTAAGCAATATGATGATTTTAACCAACTATACAAACATGACTGAGCAAAAATAAGGAAAAAAGGTGACGCAGGGAAAGAAACAATAATAATAACGGTATGCACTTTTGGTGAGTTCGACATTTATATTGCGATGTCAGTCCTACGTTCCGATAGCGATAAAATATATGCGTTTTAAAAGCACAGCTTGATGTCTGAAGCCTCCCGTGTCAGCACACGCCAGCAGGACTTCCGTATAATATATGTATCAAATCAGTCATTCATCGATGCTGTGTTGCCGCACGGATCCGTGTGTGAGAGGGAACTGTCCACGGATAGAATCGTTCTCCTGGGCAGATTTTTAAAACGGGTGGGCAGATATACTTACGTGGCCATCAAAATACTTGCATGACCTAGTCATGTATTCACTACAGTATATGTAGAAAACACTGCAATATGAGACCACTAATTTTCTACATACACACAGCCAGCAAAACAAGCGCCATGATTTCCCATGGCGGGAAATTTTAAAGGTCCCGTACTTTACTATTTCCTAATACAGGTCTCGGGTGTCCACCAAAATGCGCCTGTCATTTTTTCAGCTGAAATCCCCATTCTCATATATTGCATATTTTTCGTAATTCTATCTCGCTCCGATTCAACCCTCTTCTGAATATGCCATTTCAGCGTAGAGGTCAAGGTGACTCGTGTCTCGGATCAGCGGAATTGCTGCGTCGGTAAATCATTATAAAATACATTAATTATGTGGGGGAAAAAAATTGTGCACTGATGAAATGAAATAAATAATATTATCCAGTAGTCTACGATTATGAGCAGCCATTCCTATTCATTCTGTCAAACTCAGGATAAAATAATAAATAATACTGTATAAGATAAAGTGCAAAATGAAATAATAAAACCTGTCATATGCTCTATTAAACCCTTTAACAGTTATAACAACACGGCATTCGCAACGTCAGTGCGTTCAGACCAAAAAAAAAAAACAGAAAGATTGCCTGATGGTTACCTGATTACCTACGGGACTACTGTACCTGACACTTTGTCACTCAGATAAAAGAAAAACCTAGCAATTGATAGCTTAGCGATTAGCTGTTCTGCTAATTTATTTTCATATGCAGGATGTTGTGGTGGACTTTTTTCGAAAGAGAAAACAAGAATTTGAAACTGGAGGAAGAAGCTATTAAGAATATTAATTTGTAGAAATTTTATTTATTCCTTTACAAATATGTGATGTCTTCTGGATTTGTTGGCTTTTGCTCTGCTAGCATTAGAGTTAGCTCACTCAGTGCTTCTGTTGTAATTTGTAAAAGACGATGCTATGGAATACGCTGTGTTTTCACGCTTCATAAAATGATGTGCAGGTAACGTTAACTAACATTAACATTAACTAGCTTTCTAATAAGTAGAGAACTAATCGTTCTGGGGTTGAATCCCAAATAGCGTTAAATGGGAAGCTAGTGCACTATAGAGGGTGTACAATTCCTTGTTCCACACACCAAGTAGTGCCCTTGTTCAGGGGTTAAAGAGAAATTTGGGACTTGTGTTAGAAGCTGGTTAGTGTTGACTGTAAACAAAACAGCACAGACAGTAGAGGAGGCAATTACTAAAGAGAGAAAGTGTTGTTTTCTTGCTGAAAGTGCTTCCGTGATTGGGTTGTATGTGGGTTTAGGCACTGGCATCCGGGTAAATAACGTCCCCTTTGTCATCCAGACGTAGGCGCGATCATGGCGGACAGACGTCGTGACATCAGGTGCCAAAGGTCTATTTGAGGTCACGTTAGAGGAAAAATTGGATTGTTTAAGCCACAGCCAATACAAAAATGGAAAAAGGTCAAAAAGCAAAGAAAATATTATTGTCCACATGTTTTTGTTTACACACACACACACACACTGGAGACCAAATTGAATATCTAAAAATAACTCAAAAGCGATCTTTTAAAGGTGACTTAAATGACTAGTGTTACTACTGACAAGGCAAATATACAAGTCTGTTGCTTAAAAAAACAGTAGAACAAATGTGTTAATATAACAATCATACCGATGTTAATAATCTGCCCAAACTGCTTTTATAGAAAACGTCTATTAATTATTAGGCACGTTAGCCTCATTGAAGCTCCAGTGCGAAAACAGAATTTTTTTTTTATAACTATTGATCTTTTCCTGTAATGATTTCCAGCCTAACCTGATGGTCCTCTTAAACTACATGCTGATCAATCTGTTCAAATCGTCATGAAAGAGATCATGAATGAATAAACACGCACTTTTTATGAAGCAGATCTTTTCTGCTGTATATTTATTTGTCTAAAATGTTTTGTGTCTGTCAGGTCGCCTGGAACTGAAGATCCCATGGAAGAATCTGTACACGCAGTCGGTAGAGGCCTCACTCGATGAGGTCTACCTGCTCATTGTCCCCACCGCTAGTAAGAACTGTTAATCACTTCCGTTTCTCAAATTTGACATCAACCGCAATCCTGTTTTTTCTTCTGTATGACTTGGAACTTTATTTCTTTCAGAATAGAAGTATTATGACCGTCTCTTATTTTATGATTTTATGCCTGGTGTTTCTATCGAACTCGAGTGATATAT
>JAOVVA010125201.1:0-10000 GCA_028565275.1 Leiocassis micropogon | reverse complement strand
GTCTGACATTGCAAACACGGGAAACACCACAAACCACAACAACCTACAACACATACATGCATAGTGTCAGTGGACTCACCAGTCAATTGTGTTTTGAGTTGCTGTTTTGAAAACTATATCAGTCCATTAGCATTCTAATGTTAGGACTTAGGTGAAGGACACGAAAGATGCACCTAGAATAGAGGGTGTGTATAAGAATATGTGATGTGTCACTGGTTCCTACTTTGATAACTGGGTGGCTTTAATTGTAGGTGGTTTGTAGAACAAATAGCTACAATATTTATGAGTTGAAATGTACTGACTGCTACCAAGTGGCCATGGAAATTTTTTTTAAGTAAATCTTGCGTCCTTACAAAATGATTAAATTGTAAATGCTCAAATTCAGCATTTAAACTTTCAAACAACAAAGGCTCATCTAACCAGTAACACACAGGAAACACCACAAAACACAACAACCTACAACACATACATGCATAGTGTCAGTGGACTCACCAGTCAATTGTGTTTTGAGTTGCTGTTTTGAAAACTATATCAGTCCATTAGCATTCTAATGTTAGGACTTAGGTGAAGGACACGAAAGATGCACCTAGAATAGAGGGTGTGTATAAGAATATGTGATGTGTCACTGGTTCCTACTTTGATAACTGGGTGGCTTTAATTGTAGGTGGTTTGTAGAACAAATAGCTACAATATTTATGAGTTGAAATGTACTGACTGCTACCAAGTGGCCATGGAAAAAAAAAATTTAAGTAGAGCTTGCATTCTTACACAACAGCCATCAGTGGCAGTGATGCGAGTTGTGAAAAGTTGTGGTATGTCAGAAGAAGCATGGTCACTTTTACCCTTCCCATTTTGTAGCTGTTGTATGATAGAGGAAGACAACCTGTAGCACTGGAGTTGGTGCAGCAAAGTAAACATATATATACAATATTGACATATCAAATCCAGTATGCTTATATAATTATTGTACCAATATTGTCAATGCTAAATTTAACCAAGTCCTAGTAGTAGATATTGCCTGTCTGCACCTTGCACATACTGTAACATCTCTGTTGGGTCTCCAACTAGCACATCAACAAGTGGCCCAGAAGATAAACTATACTGGCTAGACAGGCCCTTCTTTCTGTCTTTTTTTGGTCAATTTTACCATTGGGAGTAAACTGTTAAACAAGTTTCTTGTAATACAAGATAAAATCAATGTAGACCTCACAAATAGAAAAAGAGGAAATCTTATTTTTAATCTGAAATAAAACGGCGGAAATTGTCACAGTAGGCGCCACCAAATGCGGTATGAAAACATACAAACTGAAAGATAAAAAGAGGCGGAAAGGCAACTCTATTTATATCCATGTGAGTTTATGATGTGCATGAACAGCATAAATATGGAGAGGGAGATATGCTCACAATAAAGTGTAAATGTCTTGCAGAAAAATGACTTACAAGTGCTCATATCAGAACAGCAGTCACAAATACCAGTGGTCCAAGTACCGGAACTGTATGCTGAGTGTGTCACCACTGTGGTTACCTGCTGTTGGACGGCCATGACTAAAAAGAGGAAGAAGTGTAAGATTCTAATCGTTTAGTTATGATTACAACCCAAGTACAAAAGTGTTTGTCTGAGTAATAGCTTGGCATAAAATTTGATGTTGTTATCATACTCAATAACTCATACCCACAATCAAGAACTTTAACCAGTTTCATGTTAAATCATTAACGCATACAATAAAACCTTTCATTAATCTAAGAACATTAATCTAAGATGTATTCATGAGTGTTGAATGCAGCCTGTACCCTGCCCCTCACAAGAAAAAAGAGAAGACCATTTCAACATATGCTGCTGCATTTACTGGAAATCACTTGATTGAGAAGTATTTATATAGATTTAATAATTTTTTTTCATGTTGCAACCATCCCCAAGCTAAGCAGTCGAATTTCGGAATTGTTTTGCTAGCAGAATGGATTTAGGTGCCAGCCTTATTTGAGGGCTTGTTTTCTGCCAATTTCGGATGGCTGAGTGCTAAAATAATTCACTAAATCAGTTTATAATATTAGTTGTGGTTAGTAGCTTAATAATATTTTATAAATATTATTATAATTATTATTTTTATTCATAAATATTATTATAAATATTATTATTTATAATATTTTATGAATACATACCAGTACAATACAAATATCTGTTATACAATAAATGCGTAAATGAAGATAACAATAAATAAATATAAAAGTTTGCTTCTCTGCAAGCAGTTTCATTCTTTCTGTCTCACACTTAAATTGATGAGAGAGTGACTGAACAGCAACTGTAACATTTGAACATTGACTCAATATGGGGTCGTTCTATGGCTAAACCAACAAAACTGTTATTTCAAAGTATTAATAAGTATTAATAAGGCAAACCATGTATATTTCCTACTATGCTTATTTTGGCAAAAAAGCAAAAGTTAATAACTGAAATTGTTTTATTTTTTAACCTGTTAAAACCATCGCCAATACTCGCAAGTGTCATTATAACTGATAGGAATATGGTGTAAAATAGCAAAATCGTGCCATCAAAAAATTGTAAACAGTAAAACAATGAATGAGTGTTTAATTTATGGTCGTATTTAGTACAAACACTGAACTAAACACAACTGTTAATTTTAAAATTAGAATAATTAATAAAATAATCATATTCATTTGTAGAATTCACATACGACTATAATTTAAACACAGAAAAGCTGTCATTTAAAAAGCGCTAGTGTAAATAACCATCGTTGACGTGTAAAGAGTTTGTAGAAATATTTAAAAGGTTAAAGCTAAAAATAAACTAGTCACAATAATTTCAGTGATAATATTATTTCAGGTTAAATCCCACATAATTGTCTGCCTGTCTTACTATACGGCAAAACTCTCCGCCTAACTTATTAATTCAAAGAAATACAATTTTGTAAGGTGGAGTATCTTACGCTTTGTTTACTCTGAGTTGTACTGCTTTAATTGTCAGCCAAAAACACTCCCTGTTCAGTAATCATAGAGTGTATCATAGACGAGAAATGAAAAAAGTAGATTGCATAAAGATTAAGTTTTGTCTTAAAATGACTGTAATGTCATGTTATAATTCACTTATCTTTACCTCTCCTGTTTATACTCACTATACTACATAAAGTGGGCTTAGTGTCTGCTAGCTGCAAGGAACTGTAGTAAACATGCAATATACTGTTCATGCTGTGGCTTTAAGGCCTAAATATTAAGACATTAGGACAAATAGTTAATCTGTCTGCATATGAAATTAGATTTTTTTTTTAAATACATAAAAAAATTATATATTTTTATAATGTGTAGATTATGAAGCGTCAATTGAAATTTGAGGGTGTTTACAAATAAGATGTACGTTGATGAAATTGCATTGTTTTTCTATTACCTATGGACAGTTAGTTGGTCATCAGGTCTTTAATTTTAGGTAAGCAATTGCCAACAATCCTATGAATCTTTTTAGCCTACATTATACAGTCATTTGGTAATATAAATTGATTTATTTGTTAAATAAACACATACAATAAAACCTAAAAAGCATTAATCTAAGATGCATTTACTACCACTACTGAATGCAGAAAAAGGGAAGACAATTTATTTACTGCAGGGCTGATGTGTCTCTGGCACATAAAGACTGCACACCATGAGGGGGGTTTATACGTGCCATAATGTGATTCGTGCTGAATTTTCCCTTTAGATATCAGACACATCTCAGTATCAACTGTTCAAAGGAAAATAATAATTTTAGATGCCTTTAGCATTGTTTTAAAATGTAGTGTATTTACAATGTAGTGTAAAGGCCTCAATGCCATGTACATGTAACAGTAATTGTTTTCAATGTAAAGGTTACAGTTTTATTTTATTTTTTTTATATTACAACACTGAAGTTCTAATAGCTTATACTTTTAGCTTAGTTTTACAGAATTATTCTTATTATGCTGTAAAATTTACAGGATGTTTTTAAAGTTGTTTAAGTTTGTACTGTATTTTTACAGAAGTATTCTGGCAACCAAACCTGCCAGTTTGTCTTTGAAGGTTAAAAATTATTTACTACTGCAACTGACATAAATTTATACAGTATAGAGCAACTCATATTCCAATTTCGCATAATGAGAAGTACATATTGTAGAGCATTGTATTAAGGAATTACCTAGAGTTTGGGACAAGGCTATTTTACTTTATTTTGACTATAATTTATTTTGACTTTTTGATCTATATCCAACCAACCCATTCCAACAATTTTTTTTTCTTCTAATACACTGCCTAGCTAAAAAAAAAAAAAATCACCATTTGACCATTTGAGTTGCATCAAGCAAAAAAATTTTAAAAAAACTAAGGAGATTTGAAATTACAGAAACTGGATTAAGAACCCTTCAGCACATTTTCAAAACCTGGAAGGAAAGTGCTGAACCGTTAACTTTGTGGAAGAAATGTGGTCAGGAAAAATCATGAGTGGAGATCACTTTAACACTTAGTGGAGTTAAAAATAAATGGTAAAAAAATATCAGTTCAATAAACAGTTAAACAAAGATATGTTTAATAGTGAAAGTAAGAGCATTTCTATACATCATGAGAACCCAAAGGATTGGGACTAAACAGCTGTGTGGGCATAAGATAACTTCTCATTAGTGAGACAAATCAGAAAAAAGGCTTCAGTTTACTAGGGATCACAAAGATTGGCATTTGGAACAATGGAAAAAGGTCATGTGGTGTGATGAGTCTAGACTGACCCTATTCCAGAGCGATGGGTGCGTCAGGGTAAAAAGGGAAGCACATGAAGCATATCATACATAGTGCCCACTGTACAAATCTCTGGAGTCAGTGTGAGTATTTTGGCCAGGCAGTGTATACCATACCATAAATGCTTTTAGCTAGCCAAAAGGGGTTAGTACAAATGAAGTATCCTTTACCTAATTACATGTTTTACTGAAATCAAAACAAGTACATAAGACAAAGTCTGGAACAAAATGTCTTTAAAAAATAACATTTTCTGCAAATGTTTATACATGTTTACTTTATACTTTATACTTTATAGTAAGTCAGTATTTAGTAACATCTGATATCACAGCATAACAACAACAAAAATTTTGTAGCCATCTGGGACTCTCTATTCTTATGATAAGAATTGTGTCTTTTTTTCCTGTTCTCGCTATTCACTTTTTCTTGAAGATGGTTTCCAGGTCTGAGATAGTTCCTGGATTTTTAAGGATTATTATATTATTTTTAAGATTTCAGTGATGTTTAGTTCAGGGGACTGCTTCGGCGTCATTTTTGAAGAAATTCATGGTAGATGATGTTTTAAATCATTATTCTATTGTAAAAGCGAGTGTATTTTTAGGTTTTGTTTCTTGAATGGCTGTGTCACATTAGCTTCCAGAATTGTTCTCTGTGCCATTGGCTGCCACACAATCCTAAAGCATAATAGATCAACCACATGCCTAACAGTTGAAGAGGTTTTGCAAAATGCTGTTCCTTTTTCTTCTCCACATACCTTTGGTAATTGGTTAGTGTCTCCAAAACGCTTCTGGCCTATCTATAACTTGTTTTGTATATTTCAAACACAGACTATTGTTTTGAGGTTGCAGAGGTTTTGTTCTTATGACACTTCCATGTGCATCATGTTTGGGCAGGCCATGTTGCAGAGTAAAAAGGTGCACCACCCTTCCTGTTCCTGTTCAATCTACCTGCACATCCTTAGTTTCGAGGTTTGTTTTCATGTCTTTTTATAGCCTGTATCTGATTAAATGAATTATCTTCATTTTCCACTCCTCAATCAGGTGCTTGAGGACTGCATGGGTGTTGAGTGTCAGTGCAACGTAGAAAAGTCAAAGAATTTATTATGCTTTAAAAATGTCATCAGCTGACAATTCTTGACTTCCAGAATTTGTGTATGTGCTTTGACAAAGGATGCCCAAACTTTTTCTTACAAGTCTAAATAGCTGGGTATGCTATTAGGTATGTTAAATGACCCTCCGCGGCCTGGAATATGATGAACTAACTCTTGGTACAGATGAACTTTATGGGCATATTTCCAAGGATTTAAAAATAGTTTTTAAATGTTTAATATGTAAACAATGATGTTTATGTGTATATAAACAGGTATATATGTACATATATATAGTTGCAATCAGAAATTGACAACAGGTTTTCAATAAATTCTTCAAACTGGGTTTTTTTTGGGGGAAAGAATGATTGTACAACATGCATCTTTAAAAGAAAACCAAAAGTGCATATTTTATTTATTTATTCTGAGTTTTATGAAATCAAATAATGGTTAAAATTATACATACAGCACACAAATATATGGTTGAAAATCCCCGAGAAAGTTTCACCCTTAGCAGATTTTAATCTGTTTGAATATTTGACCACTCTTTCTGTCAGATTTGATAACGTTCAAATAAATTTGTTGGTTTCTTGGCACAGATCTGAATCTTCACTAGAGTTGAGGATCCAAAAGCTTAAAGTTAGCCTGCCTTGTCCATTCCACAAACATCTATGATATGCATTTGGGGTCGTTGCCATGTTGGAGCTCCAATTTTTGTCAAAGTTTCAAACACCTAGCTGATGATTTGAGATTATGCTAAAGAATTCTGAGGCAGTCCACCTTCTTCACTTTCCCATCCATTTTGTGTAATACACCAGTTCCACTGGCAGCAACACAGCCATAAAACCTGATGCTGCCGCCACCATGCTTAACAACTGGTACAGTGTTCTTGGGGTTGAATGCCTCACACCTCCAAACATACTTCTTTTAAACACTCTTCTCCACAAGGCTTTTTCTTTGTCTATATGGTCAACATTAATTTAGCTGGATTTTTGTGCATGTTGGAGCTGGTCCATCTTTCTTGGATAACAGCCTTTCAGTCCATGGCCATGTAAAACTTGAATTTAGACAAGGACACTGCAGATTCCAGTTCATGGCAGGAATGTGCCTTGTGCCTTGGTGGTTCCTGACCATCTGAACCATTTTCCTCTCAGCTGATGGTGATGCTGATGGTTTGGGTCCTCTTCCAGACCTTGGCAATAAATTGCATGAAGTTGTTGAAACTGAACTAGAGATTTGCAGTTGTTTAAAAATGGCTCCAAGGGATATTCCACACTTTTCTGTTAATTTAGAGTAACATTCTCTTCTTCTCAAATCTGCACTGAGCACCATTTCCATCCATGTTGATCAATTCAATAGGCGCTGGCACAGAGAGGCTATCTGCTGTATGTATAATGTTGACCATGCTTTGAATTCAGAAAACTCTAAATAAATCAGAAGATTTTCCTCTATTAAAGATCTGTATTGCGCACACAAAAGAATTGTGAAAATGTAATTTCCATGACTTTAACCACGGTTTGTGTATTTCAGAAGCTACTCTTCTGAGATTTTTATAAATAATGGTCTTTAAATACAGTTTAAATAGAATAGTGTAAAAGAAAAAAAAAACAAATCTAGTGAGCTGACAAAAAGGATATGGCAACTCATATAATCACTCACAATCTCAGCATGCGCAACACTTCAAACCTTAAAATGGTTGGGCTAAAACAGCATAAGACCAACGTGGGGTTTCACTTCTGTCAGCAATAAACGGAAATCTGAGGCTATCAAGGGCACGGGCAAACTTAAATTGGACAGGTGATTTTATTTGTAAACTTCTTCTGTCTGGTTTTGGTGAATATGTGCTGATGATTGTGGTTATTCGCCTTGGGTTATTTACACAAGTAGTAAAATTACAGTAAAAAGGATCTAATTGCTGTGACCTGCATACAACCCTAAGGCTGGAACATGCCTACACTTCCTGCTTGACTGGAATTTATTGCTGTCTAATTTTTGATTGTTCATGATAACCTAAAACTATTAATGTATTTGCTTATTCAGCCTAGAATAAAATATATTTATATATATATATATATGTGTGTGTGTGTGTGTGTGTGTGTACAGTACATGTATAGAAGTTAACAAACAAATTGGTTGTGAATTTGTATTATTTATTTTTTTTCATTAGTAGTAGTAGTAGTAGTACTATTAAAAGGTTTTATTTTCAAAAAGCATGATGTTAAAGTACACTTTAGTGAGTTTTTTTGATACTTTCTGAAACGTTACCCTGTACTGGTACAATTGTAGCAAAAAGGTTAAAATGTGTTGATATTTCCAAAATATCTTAAAATAAAAACATTTTTAAAAAGAAAAGAGAGAGAGAGAGAGAGAGAGAGAGAGAGAGAGAGAGAGAGAGAGAGATAAAAAAGACAAACCAATGTAAACATTCATGAAGATTAAGATAAAATCCATAACTGCAATTATCCATAAGCTAAAGAGATATAATAATAGAAATAATAGTGTTTGAGACCCTTACCTTACTTTCACTCGTTGTGGGCTTTCAGTTCTGCAGATCTTCTGACTTAAAACGAAACCAGACCTTCAGTTCTTGAGTGAAGGAGGGAAAAAAAACGTTCTATGCGAAAGAATGTGCAGAGCTTTGTAGCTCTATAGTTTATGAGAAGAGGCTGGCTGTTCTCTGCTACTCCTACACACTACACTACACTACACTACACTACATGAACGTCACTAATCATTTGCATTCCACAGATGCAAGACTCCTAAAACTTCATGATGCATGTCTTCCCATGCTCTGTAAACCATCAGTAACCGATTTGTTTCACGTTTCCGACATAAAAACGCTTCATTCATCCAAGTGTTAACCGAAACTTTGTGTTCGATGATTTTCGGGGGAAATGAAGCGTTTCGCAGGTCAGGGTTCAGTTTATAGGTTTCGTTTCTTCAGAAAAAAATGAGCGCCGGTTGATGTTGTGTTTAATTGTCGACTGTAAAACGAAAACTTGGCGAAATGTTCAATAATATAGGAAGAAAACATTTTATTCACACTGTGCCGTGTTGTTGTCGTTGTTTGACAGCGAGACAGAAAACCCAGTTTCTCCACAATAACTGAAGCGCGAAAAAAGGGAGTTTAAAACTGTAATACTATAAAACTGCCAATTGCAACAGACTTTCTATGCTGTTATGTGAATTATTATTATTGTTGTTGTTGTTATATTTATTTTTTATTACAAAATAATACGTCCATACAAATCTTACTTCCGTCCTTATTTGACTCAAAGAAAAACGTATTTGTCTTTTTATTTCGAGTTGAAGTCTACCTTATTTGGAAGGCGCTTTCCTAAAGCTAGTTCATTAGCGATAACGTTCCTTGGTGGGAAAAACAAATTTGTGGAGGATTAGAAGACTTTAACCTGCTTGAGGAGCATTGTGCAAGAAGTGCATGCAGCTGAACAGAATGAACACAAGATGGCGCTGTTACATCATACACAAACGCGAGCGAGAACAACAGTGTATTGTGAACTGAAGACCATTCTATAAAAAGAGAGAAAGAGTGAGAGAGAGAGAGAGAGAGAGAGAGAGAGAGAGAACTAAGTGAAACTGACAAAATTATTGAATTTATGTGCAAAATATCTTTCATAGAAATGTTTATTTTAAATGTTTCATCCATATGTCCATCTGGGAACCTCTGTAGGCCAAATAGTGACCTTGGAGGCCAATTGTGCCCATTGTATTTATTCCCATTTTGAGCCATGGAAAGACCTCCAGTCAACATTCACATGCATGTTCACACATTACGGGCAATGTGGGGAATTTGGGGGGGAAATCAGATTTAGATTCATACCCTTTATTGTCATTGTACAAGTATGACGAAATTGAGGCACAGGATAAAAACGTCACAAATAAAATAGTAATAAGTAGAAAATACAAATAATAATAATGACACATACACGTAGTGCCACATATGCTTGCATAGATAATGATAATTACTGGACCTATTTGAGACTGCCCTAGTAAAAAAAAAAAAAGTATGCTAAGTATACTAAATCCTAGCATGCCAAAGCTAGTTGGAACAACTAATTTTGTACTTAGTGTATTTAAGTTGTAATTAAATTGTACAAAAGCACAATTTTAAGTGTATTAAGTATACTTTTGTGTGCTAAAGTG
>JAOVVA010125190.1:0-11058 GCA_028565275.1 Leiocassis micropogon | reverse complement strand
CGGCTGTGAGAGGAAAACAGCATCACCCGGGGTTCGAACCAGCGCTCCCCGGATGATAGGGCGAGCGCTTTACCACTTAAATAAATCTGAAAATAATCTCAAAATAAGGTGGAGTTTTTTTTTAAGTTTTTATTTTTTTATTTGGTATAAATAAAATCCAGCCGAAAATGAAGCAACCGCTTATAACCAAGAAGGGCATAGGTAAATTTTTTTCCTCCAAGACATGTCACGCCAGCCGACCACACCTGTCTGAACTGCTACTCGTGCACCGTTAGGAGGTGGCGTGACACGCTCAGAGGAACGAGCTACTCCTACTACTGTTCACAGTCACCCAGGATTGACTACTGTTACTATGATTGATGTGACAGTAAAAATGCTGCCACCCCTCCTCCCCTAAAAGAGTAGCCAATCTGCTCTCTAGGCTTGTAGCATCGCCTGAGGGGCAAACGACTGGGTGAACGTCCAGCCGGACGACTGGGTGAACATTTTTTTGTTTGTTGCACCACTCAGAAAACGTTTTTGTAATCTTGTAAGTTTAAGTGGCACAAAATATATAGAAGCTATATCTGAGACCGACTGATCGGAGACATAACTCAGGGGTTGTCAAGTGTAGTTTCTGTAGTGTATTCATGTGTACATATCAATTGTTTAGCTTAAGGCTAACGATAATCAGACCCGATTAGTGACAGCGCTTGATACATTAGTTCAGAAACTGAAGAGTTGTTATAGAACTGACAGCAGGCTTTTAAAAAAAAAAAAGTGTGAAAATTGAAAGTTTCAAGATTATAAAGTGTACATTTATTTATTCTATTCTCCTGCAATGAAAAATTCACAATAGATGTCCCATGGGTTCAGTCTGTGGTGCTTGTCAAAAGTGATAAGATGATGCATTAGCGAGGCTTTTGTCAGTAGACACTGTCTTACTTTTACTCAAGTACGTAGTTTACATTTTAAATCTACATGTACTTTTTCTTAAGTCATTATTTTTAAACAGACACCCAAATAAGGTTTTATTGTTCTGTTCTCATCTCTCGCGCCGGGCTTGTGAAAATCACCTTATGCTGGGTTAATGAGTTTATGTGAACCTGTAAAATTCCTGAGCACAGAATAGATAATAACGAGTACGTCAGAAAAAAAAAGCAATACATAATTTAATACATTTTTTTAACTGTGGGTTGTTGTTTTTTTTTGTTTTTTTGTTTGTGGCGTGTGTGTGTAGTTTCAGTACACAGTAAAACAGATGGAGTATTTGGCTCCAGTGTACCTGCAGAGAGACACCCGGCGTATAGACTCAGCTCCACACCTCCGCTGTGAGTAAACTCACCTGTGATCTACTGTACACACTCCAGATTCACACACCGATGCCGTACGTCTGTTCTGTTTATAGTTCTACACTGGCCAACAATCTTATCTGCAGAAAGCCAGTGTGTGTGTGTGTGTGTGTGTGTGTGTGGTCACAGATTTCCATTCCAGCTGCACTCGATTGTTTAATCGATTTCAAAAGATATTCAGTGTGGCTCGACTGGAAACTCAAAGACTGTACAGTACAGCATCACACACACACACACACACACACACACACACACACACACATACTGGACATCCCCTGACTGATCATGATGAATTAATAAATGAGTAAAATAATATATTTATATATTGTTTAATAAAATTTTTATAGTGCTTACCAGCACTTTAAAAAAAAAAACAATGTAAATCTTTAATCAATCGAACAATAATTAATTTATATAACACTTATTAACAACTTCAAGTTGACCAAAGTGCATTACATAATAAATAAAGAAGATGAACATAAAGAAAAAGAAAAAATATTAAATCAACCAACACAAGCTGTTAAAATAAAAAATAATCATGTAAAATTAAGGAATTAAGAAAATTAAGAAATTGATAGACATTAAAACAGAAAGCCTCAACCAGAACATTAGATCAACATAGGATAAAAACAGAACATTAAGAAATAAAAACAGAATTTTAAGAGAATTTTATTATAAATAAAAGAAACATATTATCTACCCCCCGCGACCCTGAATACAGGATAAAGCGGTATAGAAGATGAGTGAGTGAGTGATATTATCTACCTACTATAAACTAAAAGCAGGTGTAAATTAGTGCGTTTTTTAATTTGGATTTAAAAGAAGCCAGATCCGTAATGAATTCCATAGTTTGGAAAACGCTACAGCAAAATCTTACCACACACACATGCATAAACAAAATCAGCAGGACACCAGCTGTTAATCACGTCCATGGTAATCACACACGTTTGTTCTATTCCGAACTCATTCTTCTACATCTGGCGCCCGATCACGCCTCACAGAGCTCGGCTACGAGCTGCAGCATTCTTGTTTCACACCACGAAGTGACTGCGTACGAAGCAGGAGAGTTATACGCCGGCTCTGCGCTGCACTTCTCATCCTTGCACCCTAATTAATTTATTCACTAAAAAGCCAATGTGCAAAGGATGGATTTAAAGCATGTAGCGTGAACTATATTTACAGCATTGAGGTGGATCATACCCCCCACGAAGCATTTAAACATAAATACATACAGTTTAAATACCAAATAGCAGCTTTCCTCGTGAAAGTATATAATCTGTGGCCGTTAGTCTACTACTGTACGTCTGTTTGTCTGATGAAGAAATAACAAGTAATCTTCTTGTCCCAGAGATACCGATTTGTCCACCGCTGCTCTCACTCCAGTCTGAAGCTGTAATTAACTGTTATCCAGCTAACCATCGCTTCAATAATGTGTAGCAAAGTACAAAAAAAAAAAAAGTGGTGCTAATTATTGTACCATCATTACCACTAGTTCATCACACCGTCATTATGGATTTACAGCACTAATATCAGATGCTCACAAACTTTTACTTGAATTGTTGAAACAATCTCTGAATGTCATTACTTACAGTTAAACCTTGGATCGCGAGCATAACATTCATTCCCGGGAAGCGCGCTTGTAATCCAAAGCACTCGTGCAGTGCATCCGGAAAGTATTCACAGATTCACAGCGCTTTAATTTTTCCACATTTTGCTGTGTTACAACCTTATTTTAAAATCAATTAAATTCATTTCATTTTCTCAAAATTCTTCAAACAATACCTCATAATGATAACTTCTTTGAAATCTTTGCAAATTCATTTAAACTAACGGGGGGGAAAAAAATCACATGTACATAAGTATTCACAGCCTTGTGTGCCATGACGCTCACAATGAGCTCAGGTGCATCCTCTTTCCATTGATCATCCTTGAGATGTTTCTACAGTTTGATTGGAGTCCACCCATGGTAAATTCAGTTGATTGGACATGATTTTAAAAGACACACACCTGTCTACGTCCCACAGTTAACAGTGCAAGTCAGAGCACGAACCAAGCCATGAAGTCATAGAAATTGTCTACAGACCTGCGAGACAGGATTGTATTACACTGAAGGAAGGGAGAAGGGTACACTGAAGGTCCAGATGAACACAGTGGCCTAAATCATCCATAAATAGAAGAAGTTTGGGACCACCAGGACTCTTCCTAGACCGGGCCACTGGGGGGGGGCCTTAATCAGGGAGGTGACCAAGAACCCGATGGTCAGTGCTCCAGTGTTTCTCTGTGGAGAGAGGAGAACCTTCCAGAAGAACAACCATCTCTGCAACACTCCACCAGTCAGGTATGCATGATAGAGTTTCCAGATGGAAGTCACTGCTCAGTAAAAGGTACATGGCAGTCGCCTAGAGTGTGACTCTCAGACCATGAGAAACTTTTTTTTTTGTTTTTTGTTAAAGCACCTTTGACACCAATTACAGCCTCAAGTCTTTTTGAGTATGAATGCAACAAGATGTTTTTTCTTCTGGAAGATTCTCCTCTCTCCAAGAGAGGATTTCAAGGATTCATCTCCCACACTTGCTACATCCTTTTTAACCTTTGTCTTTATGTGGGCCGTTGTTGCAGTACAGTTACTAAAGAACAGTCACTACACTTGGAAAAACAAGTTAACAATGTTATAGTAAACAGTACACACACGCATGTTGACTTTACGAGTGACACACACGCACTAAGACAGTATGGGAGATGATTAGCCACAATCCCACAGCGTGAGAGATAGGAGAACCGTTGGCTCAGTTGTGATCCTGTGATGCTCCGCAGACAAAGCATATATGTACTACTCGTATTGCAAGACCTCGCTCGTTTATCAAGTTCAAATTCATAAAAACATTATTCTCGTCTTGCAAAACGCTCGCAATCCAATGTCCCACTGTACGGCACGGTCTTCCTCTAAATACATTAACGAGGTTGCTAATGCATTGGCTTGGTGTGTGTGTGTGTGTGTGTGTGTGTGTGTGTGTGTGTGTGCGTGTCAACACAGTGCAGCTGTATAACTGCTCAGTGGATAAGTCCGACTGCAGTCAGTGCCGTGCTGTACCGGAGCAGTACGGCTGTGTGTGGTGTGGAGGAGAAAGTCCACGCTGTGTGTTCCAGGAGTCCTGCGCCAGGATTACTAAAGAAGCCTGTCCTCCACCGCTTATTACCAAGGTGCAGTACTAATACACACACACACACACACACAAATGCTTTCCATAATCACTACACACAAGAAATCTTATTTCTAAATTGTACTTTTGCCGTTATTTAGCAGTTATATAAATAATCTCTCGTCTGACACCACGAACAAAGTATCAGTTTTAAGCCTGATTCATAAATTAGGCACGGGAAATCCCTTAGGCACTTAAGATCATATCTGTAAGAGCGGATGTTAACAGTAATGCTGCTTATTGGCTTGTTATCTGATTGAGGACTCTCACATGATTCTTAATTGAGATGTGAAGCTTGGTCACAGTCTCTCTCTCTCTCTCTCTCTCTCTCTCTCTGTTTCTGTCTGTTTATAGCAGAAAAATAACAAGCACTGACAGAGGCATTCAATTATATTTAACAAATCTTTACTAGTAGGTGAATATAAAAAAAAAGCTCCCGGGTTTCACTGCATAAAAAAAAAGAAGCAGGGGCGACAAAGTCCTCAGAAGGATGTGTCTGGTTCTGCAGATAATTTCGTTATGTTTCATTAATTGCTGTTATGGTATTTTCTTAACGTAAAAGCATTTTTTTTTTTAAGACATTCTTGCTGTACAGCAGTTATTTGCATGTGTCTGTTTTGGCATCTTTAGTAAACCTGGGTAAAAAAAAAAAAAAAAGCCCCATACATATACTGCAAACAAGTGCATTGATATGTATACTTACAGAATGTGGGTGTGTTTTTTAGGTGGAGCCACTGACAGGACCGTTAGAGGGAGGGATTTTCCTTACAATCTTAGGCTCCAACTTGGGTCAGAGTTTCGAGGATATCGAGAACGGAGTCACAGTGGCCGGAGTCACCTGCAAGCCACTGCGCAACTCTTACAGTATATCAAACCGGTATACACACTACTCTTTGGTTTTTCCTTCATTTTTTAAAAAAACAAAAAACGGCATGTACTGATTTACACCTGGTGTAGTTTTTTTTTTTTTGCAGTAGTATTGTTGCAAACTCTTGAGGATGTTAAGGATGTGAAATTGTATTTCTTAGGTCAATTGGACAACAGCTGAAAAATACTAAGAATATATTAAGAGTATATTCATTAACTTATTTAATTTATTATTATTATTTAAATGTTGCTTAACCAAGTTGTTTGCAACGTAAGATTGATCGCCTTACTGGCATTAAGTTAAGCCAGATTATTTTTTTGTTGTTGTTGTTTTGTAATGCAATAATGCAATTAGTGTATACCTGGTGGAAATGTGGATTGCGTGAAAGGTCCCTTCAGATGTAACAGATATAGGAATTCAGTCAGCACATCATCTTTAAACGGTTTGGATTTGTGTCCTGATTATTCATGTTACTTATTCAGCTGTGTTTGTGTGTTTTTGTTTCAGGATCACTTGTGAGCTTCAGCCCTCCATGAGCGTGACCGCAGGGCCCGTGGTTGTGACCGTGGGCAGCTCAAAGCCGGGTCAGTCCCAGCAGACGTTCACCTACCAGGACCCCAAGCTGATCCGCATCGTGCCCAGTAAGGGCCCCATGGCGGGAGGCACCAGGCTCACCGTGCATGGCACTCAGCTCCTCACAGGGCAACCCCATGACCTTCGGGCATTCGTGGGCTCGCAGCCTTGTGTCATGTGAGTCCTTTCATTTAACTAAAAATGTAACATATAATTAATAATTAAAATTAAAAATATTTATTTGTGTGTGTGTGTGTATTTTTTGTTTGCCCTTCCAGTCTGGGCGCGGTGAGTGACACTCAGTTGGTCTGCCGCACCAGCCACTCAAATCAAACTGCAGAAGTCCCCGTCAGGGTGGAGTTTGGACAAGCAAACAGGACTGTAGGTAACATCCTCTTTCACTATCTGGAGGATCCGGTGATCACCGATGCAACACCTACCGAGAGCTTCTGTGGGTGAGTTTAATTCACCAAGAAAACTACTTTAAGATGATGGTCATCTTAAAATTAAATGGCCAGAAAATAAATTATTTAAAAAATAATATGCATTTTAAGTATTCATTTCTGAGATTCTATAAATACAGATGGTTCTTTCAGCTTTTACCATGGAGTGAAAAACGTTTTTGATTTTCCACATATTTATAGGGGTGGACGTAATATAATGGTAAGCGGCCAGAACCTGGACGTGGCCCAGCAGCCGATGATGTCCGTCAGATACGAGGTCGTAGTCAGGAGACGACGATTCAGTCACGTCTCAGCCCGGAACATTCGCTTCGACAGCACCATGGCCACGGTACAGCACTCTTCATGAATTTGTGGAATGGGCCAGAGTTGGAAAAAATGCAAATAGGCTGAAATTCACACACAGACTCTCTCTCTCTCTCTCTCTCTCTCTCTCTTTCTCTCTCTCTCACACACACACACACACACACACACACATACTCTCAGTCATTAGTAGTATTTTATTCTGGACAGCTGATGCTTTTATTTCCATTACCATACCTTTTTCCTATTTAATCCAAATCCCATGGAAGTTAAAATGCTCTTTAACTTCTGTATGTTTACATGCATTAATGGCTCTGTCTGAATAATGAACTGTTTTATATGCAGTCGGAGCTAATCCTGATGAAATTCTATCTGTTGAATAATGTGATAAATGGAAGAATAATAGCCCTGTGAGCATTTCGAGTCTGTGTAAGTGTGTTTTCGAGACAGCGCATACTGACCATTACAGATATCCATCACGAACATCCAACTACTATTAGGAAAAGTACATTTTTACTAAGAAGTCATTTAGTAGTTAAAACATATTTCTATCTTTTCAATGAGAGCAAAAAATTGTGGGTGGCTGTGAGCTTGTGAATGAGGAAGCAGTTTCCTTTCAAATTTGTTCAGATGCCCTGTGCCATGAAATGAGCAGAATTTAAAATTTATATATGTGTCCAAAGGAAACCTTCATCTTCCCTAGATGGTAACTGCTGCATGACAGGAGAGAGCTAACTGGGTGTTTCCAACGTTAGGGAAGTGAGATTTGGACTCATATTGCTGGAAAATAAATAGCTTAGTTGGAAAAGAAATAGCTTAGTATGTGTGAATTAATTTACATGAATGTGAACGTTATCATTTTGGCTAAAAACAAACAAATCCTTAACATTTACAGTACCAGTCAAAAGTTTGGACACATTTTTGTTTTCCTATATTCTTCTGTATAACAATACTGGACATTCTAAAACTATGAAATAACATACATGGAATTAGGTAACCAAGTAACAACAACACAGTCAGTTTTAAAACACGAGGGTCAGGCGTTCTGGAATAGCTTTTCAAGAACAGTATTGTCAAGTGCATGACGAAACTGTCTCTCATGAAGACCATGCCAGGAAAGCAAGACTAAAACCTACCTCTGCTGCAGAGGAGAAGTTCATCTCGAGTTACCAGCCTCAGAAAATCTCCAATTAACAAACAGCAGCTCAGATTAGAGTCGTTACGAAGACTTTACAGAGCATCAGTAGCAGACACGTCTCAGTATTGTTTTATATTGTAGAAAGACATGAAAATCACCATGGAATTGGAAAGTGTGTTCTGACTTTTTGACTAGCAGGATCCATAACATTAAAACTTATACACTCGTCAATCTAGTTCGAATGACTTGTAGCACATAAATTAAGCTTGTCATTGATTAGCTAAGTTTAAAGTAACAAACAGGTCACTTGGAACCTGCAGCGATCTGGATTTGGATGTGAAATAGCCACTGTCTGGTTTTATCTCTCCGTTAAATCCACTCTGTCTTCTTTCTCCCACTGTACATCATAGTTTTCTTTCTACTTCAGCCTGGCTTAGCTTAATCTTTTTGTCACTTTGTTCTCTCTCTGTCACTCTCTCTCTCTTTTAGAAACAGACCTCCTGTGTAAACGTTAGCTCAGAACGGATGAGTTGTCTGAGTCCTAAAGTGCCAGAGGGCTCCCGTGTCGTGAGAGTTTGGTTCGAGATGGACAACGTGCATTTGGATTTCGAGAGCATCAAGGGTACAGGATTTACATACCATCCAAACCCAGAGTTACACTTCCTGAACCGCGAGGACCCGACCTTACCTATCCGTTTCAAACCTGGAGGAGTGCTCGCTGTCGAGGTGAGGCTGATTATACACAGGGCTATTAAGATTTTTTTTAAAAAAAGAAAAAAAGATTCAACTCATTACCTTAAATTAGCATTTATTAGTAGCGCTCAGACTCTATTCAAACCTCTCTAAATCCATATCTTGGATCCTATAAAAAGTAGCAGATTATATTCGCAGTTACTTAATTTCATTAGCATCAGTCAGAGAGCTTTCCTGTAACTCGCTCGTTTAATCTTCAGCCGCCGCCTTCATTCTTTCACTTAATTAAATTAAATGATGCTTTTTAATTAAAGGAAGGTTTTGTTCAATCGTTCTCCTGATGGGTTGTCGTGTTGATGAATGGATGGCTCGATCAATTGTTTTCACTCTTTCCCAATACATGCCACTTTGCTTTTTTCTTTTTTTTTTTAAAATAAGGATTAATTTTCTCCAAACCCTTTATAGAAAAAAAGCAGCATAAAGCTAGTATGTGCTGAGAATCACACCCAAGATGTAGTTCATTTTAAGACATTGCAGTTCCTCACTGTTCAGTAGAACACTTTAACTTTAAATTATTATTTAATTATAATATATAACTGTATACTAAATGTTCATGCTCTGATTGTTCATGTTGAGATAAATGACTGAGACAGCCACAGAAAGAACAGTACGCTTCGATAACCTACACACTCCTCATATCTAACATGATAATGGCTGTTTATGTTGAGTTTTTAATCTTAAAATGTTGGAAGAACATTGAATCCATGATGCACCCTTTCTTCTTTAATGTGATGTATAAGTAAATGTTATGTCAGCCTGATAATTAATGTCTGTGTCTAACAACAGGCTCTAACTTCTGTTTTTTTCCTCCCCCACATATTTCATTTTATTGATGCTTTTAACAAATTGTTAGATGTTAGTAGGTGACATCATGGTTCATAGGGTAGCCATGCTGCCTCGGAGCTCCTGTGTGGAGATTCACATGTCCTCCTCACGTCCACACGGGTCTCCTCAGGGGTTTTCCGGTATTGTCCAAGAAACATGCTAGTACATGGATTGGCTATGCCAAATTTTAAGTAAAAAAAAAAAAAAGAGAGGTAACTAAAACGCAAGGTACTGGAAAAACCAGTAGGTGGTGACAATAAGCCCCACTTCTCAGATTATAAAACATGGCCATAGAGGCAGTGCCGGCCCATCCAACAGGCAGTACAGGGGGTCGCCTAGGGCCCCGCCTTACGACAAGGGCCCCGCGCACGTTATTGAAGCATTCCCTTCTCACCACTATAGAACCTGACTACATAAACATGTTGTTATACTAAACATGATACAATTCAAAACAACAGTGAGAAAAAAAATAATTACCCAAGAAAAAGCATAACTCTGTATAATTAACACATGGCAAATTGCTGAAAACAATAATAATTACAAAACAACAGTATGAATAAAAGATGCGTAAAAGATTGGAAACATACACTGAAGCACCACATACTAATTTGCACAACATCGCCTGCGATATACTGGGAGAACTGGAGTGCTGTAATTATAATAGTAGTACTCGTATACATAGATTCCACTATACAGTATCTCTTTAAATTGCTCACGTTTCATCAAAAATGTCCTATTTTAGATCTGCTTTTATTAATGTTTCATTGCTTATTAGGCAGTTGCATGACAGAAAAGGTGCTGTCAAAAATAAAGTTCCTGATATTTTAATCTTTATGGTAATATATGGATTTAACTGATTTGTGTATTGACTCACAACGTCGTCTGTCTCGTTGACAGATAAGCTAAATGTGTAGTTAATGTCTGTGCAAGGTAGCGGTATATGTAGAGTTGCTGAATTAAAGAGTGAAATTAAGGGAGTGAACTAGTGGCAACTAGGTCCATCATGTAAACGGAAAAAAAAAAACGTCTACAGAAAAATAAATCAGATTCGGAGACGGCATGGCTTAACAGAGCATAATCTGTTTCTCATCATTGTTGCAGTCTCAATTTATTTGTGGTACAGTTTGCTCATAGCCATGGTTTGTGTGTATAGGTGTGGGATATTTTAATATGACAGTTAAATATTAAACATAAATACGTTGAGAAAAACAAATGTGCTTATGTTTGAGATTCCTTTTAGCATTTAATTCAAGCAAAACACAGTTTTTTTATGCACATTCTTAATTGCAGACACACAATTAAACCAGTGGGCCAGATTTTCATGATCTCGCAAAGGGCCCCGCAGGCCGGCACTGTCGATTTTGTGATTTATACCATGCCTTCTAGTTCTTTTATTGCTTACTACTAAGTATTATATAATAAATATCATACCTGCATCAATTTGCACTGTGTTGTTTTCCGACAGAAAGGGATTTATTAGAAAACAAAACAAGCAAAATCAGATATCAGAAAACTGGGTTTTTTTTTTTTTTATTTTCTCCCCAATATTAGTCGTAGCCAATTCCTCCCCGTCACTAGGGGGCTCCCACATTAAGGCTACTACTAC
>JAOVVA010125097.1:0-11062 GCA_028565275.1 Leiocassis micropogon | reverse complement strand
AACAGAGTGAGGTCTGAATGGAAATAAAATGCATTCACAAAATCAGTAGCGTTCAAAGGCATTTGGTTACATAGAAATAGATTGTATATACTGTAATTTAAATGCTGCAAAAATAATCTCATGAATTGCATTACACTGGTGTCATTATAATAAACACTGGTATTAGTTGGAAAGATTTCATAAAGGTACAGTAGCATTTCTTTAACACTACATATATAGGCCTATGTAGTTACTTTATAGTATATCATGAATTCTGTATATACTGTAGCCTATCTGCACATACAGTACATTTTGGAAAAGCGACTACCTTAGGAAAACCATTAATCAAAATGAACACCTCCTACCAGGAACACTGCATCTGCAAGGCCCCTGGCATTGTGGATGACCCCCCTACCCTTCTTATAGACTCTTTGCCCTCCTGCCAGCTGGCAAAATCTACCAGAGCATCTGTGCCACCAAACCAGACTCCAAAACAGCTTCTCTCCTAAGACAGTTAGACTGCTCAACACACTCCTGCCCCTGGCCTAATCACCTGGACTACTCAAAAACTCTTTTCAACACCCACCTTGATGTGACCATTATGGCAAATTGCCATTCTTTAGAACAATATCTTATGGACTTTTTTACGACAACAGGGACAATGTACTTATGTCACGCTGTTGTGTATTCAAGTTACACTACAGTATGTGGCATTCTATTGTATACAAGTTACAACTCATGTGCCGTGCTTAAATGTATAATGATATTTCAGTGTATACAAGTTATATGAACAAATGTCAATAAAATCCAGTTGAATTGACTTGGATTAGTGGATCATTTTCACCACAGTATTGACATCGACATACTGTAATAGTGGACTTGAAGTGTGTTGTGCTGATAGTGATCTTTGTCAGATGTGAGGACTAAAATCAAATATCTGTCAATATCTTGACAATAAAACTGTTAGGGATGAGCTATGTGTAACACAAACAACATGTGCTTAGTCTGTCATCTTTTTCTTTACCATCCAAAGACATTTAAAAAAAAAAAAAAAAGAATAAATTATTTATCTATTTCACATTCGTTATCCCATAACAGCATATTATGCATGACCAGTCTGACCATTCTTCCCTGACCTCTGGCAGCAAAAAGGCATTTTCACTCAGAGAACTTCCTCTTACTGGATATTTTCTCTTTTTTTAGATCATTCTCGGTTAACCCTATTTATTTAAAAATAAAATTAAATAAAGACTTCTTAAGATTACTCTTCATTCAAATTTGTAGCTAAACAATATGAAACATGAACTCTTATCCCAGCATGGTCTCTTAAACTCTTAACAGCATATTGTGCATACCTTCTTCATTGCTGATGATGTGTTGGTCTGTCTCACAAGGAGTGCCCAAAGCACATGACATCATTTCCTCTTTAATTAGCTGATATAATTGTCACTGACTATTGTTCCATTGCTCGGTTCAACAAACATCCAGAATAATCTTCTTTATGGCATTTTTAACAGCAAATAATGTGTGCATCTGTAAATCTAGAAGAGAAAAAAAACACATACACTAGCTTATTTTACTGTTGTAACTGATGGAGAAGCCTAGTAATGCTTGCCTATTTATATTAGCTGCTCCTGTGCACTGCTATTACAGTATGCACAGAAGTATTTTCTTGCATGGTACAATATTTAAGAACCCTACAAGAAAATAGTAAAATATTTAAACGCTTTATTTCTGTAAACTATTTCCATCTCCTCTCATCTCATATAAAATCGCAGTGTTACTTGTTCACTGAGTAAAGAAATTGAATGTATAAATCCCGCCGATTCTGATTAAACATTAGCACGTGCTCCTCTCTTTGTCTTTTCCTGCTAGACATGTTTGAAATACAGTATGTGATAACGTTCAATGCATTCTCACATTTGCACAGTAAATTGTGGTATAGTGCAAAGGCATGGAAAAGACTAAACTAAGAATTTGAATATTAAATGATGGCAGGAGTAGTGAAGGTCAGTTCTTCTCATGCATGTCCTCTGAGAGTTATATCACATCTGTCCACTCTGCTACCCGTCTGTAATCAATCTTAACAGCCAGACCTTTATTTAATTCTCATTTACCGGGTAATGAGAGCCACCACTAGGACTAACTACAAAGTAAATTTTCCTGTTATTTGTAATGGGAAACTATTACATTCGAAATATGATTGCATTCAATTTTGCTTGGCTATTTACATCCTGAATGGCATTCTATAAAAAAAAAATCCTAGCCAGGTTTGCCAAATACTTAACAATAATTGCAATCAGAATCTTGCTCAAGGCTCTGAATATAGATGTGCCCATTTCCTTTCTTTCTCTAATAAAAAGAGGCAGAGAGAGCTCAAGATAAAAGCTCTAGAGAAACTATTACACATCTTTTACACAAGTGTAGCAGAGTAGTGGGACTAACGTAATCTCTGAGCATATATACAGTCAACACACAAATAACTGCTGGAAATCTTTCACTTCTTTACTTAAAGGTATAGTCTGCTGTTTTAGTAGTTTGTTTGTTAAGGGTCTAGAATATAGGCCTTTTTTTACTGCCAAAAAGCTTAGCAATGCAATTTTGCTAGTTTTTAGCAATTTATTTATTGAAAGAAGCTAAATGATCTGACAATAGAAAAATAAATTTTTTCGCTTGCAATATTAGTTACATTAGACAAGAAATACGATTAATAATCTTAAATTTGTTTTGTTGTGAATTTATTTCAATAGGTTATAGATAGGTTTGGTTTAGTTCAAGAATATTTCATTTGCTAAGAAGTAAATGTTGGCAATATTGTAGCAGATATTTTGTAAAAAAAATTCAAGAAAAGTTTAGGTTTGTATATGAGTTATTTTTGATCTCTATTTGCAAAAATCCTATCATTCATGAAAATTTTATTCTATTACTTACCGTGCATAACTTTTTCCTTCTTCCTTTGCATATTTGTCACACTTACTATATATATAGTAACTATACTATATATTACACAAAGTAACCTGAGTAAGTAAAAAATGCTGTTTTTAAATGACGATTTCATTTATTAAGGGAAAAAAGCTGTCCAAACCTGCTTGCCCCTAATAGAAAAAGTTATTGCCCTGGTGCGTTTCAGATCTTTTGTCCCTCTGCGCAACTCAAATGATGGCCGTATATTCTTCTTCAGGATTTTTGGGTTGAACGCAAAATTCATGGTCATCTAGGGGCAAAGCTGCCCCCAGACCATCACACTACCACCATTATGTTTGACTGTTGGTATGATGTTCTTTTGATGAAATGCTGTGTTAGTTTTATGTCAGATGTAACGCAATGCACGTTTTCCAAAAAGTTCAACTTTTGTCTCATCAGTCCACAGAATATTTGTCTTTAGGCTTGGGGATTATCAAGAAATTTTTTTGCCACATGTGAGACGAGTCTTTTGATCTTTTCAGCCAGCAGTGGCTTTTGCCTTGGAACTCTCTATGGATGCCATTTTTGCCCAGACTGTTTCTTATTTTTAAATCATGAACACTGACTTTAACTGAGGCGAGGTAATAATACTTTTTCACATAGGACCAAGTTAGTTTGGACAGCTTAATACTAAATTAAGTCATCAAAACAAAAACAATATTTAGTATTTACTTGTGTTGTCTTTGTGAAATTTGAAATTTAGTTTGATGATCTGGATCATTTACAGTAAGTTTGACAAATCTATAAACGGAAAAACTTTTTCACAGCAATGTGCATACTTGCACCAGATCATTTGTTTCTCTTCAGCAGACACCCACAATGGATTCAGAGGCTGTCCCAGGAACAGTGAGGGAGAGGTGGCATCAATCTACCACAAGGAATACAAATGTTGCATACTCATGCACAATAAGAGGCAACTACTTACTCACTCTCTATATTGCTTATCCTGTTTAAGGATGCAGGAAGCGTGAAACGTTATCCCAGGAGACCATTCGGAAATGCTAATTAGCCTACTCTGCAGCCTTTGGACTGTATGGAGAAACTGGAGTACCCAGAGGACCAAGCACCAAGCACTGGGAGAACTGTATGAAGCAGAGCTGCAGCCTTTCCTAATTGTAATGAACTGATCTGCCTGTATAGCCCATATACTGTATGCACCTGACTGACTGAAGTATGAGGTGTTGAGAGAAAATCACTCTAGAACCTTAATATGAGGTGAATATAAAAACTTATAAGGTTAAGCAATTCCGAATGTGTATCCTGAAGGTCAGACAGTGGTGCAGTTTAAATTCATGCATGCTGGGAAAAGACTATGTGAAGGTCTGAGAAGGGGAAATGGGAAGATATGTGCAAGGGTAAGTTGAGAGGAAGAGGATCTCTGAACAATTTAGAAAGCCAGAGATAGCAGGGAATAAGGCTTTGGGTTTAACATTGGAATTTTAGCCTGAGTCTTTAGTTCAAGTGGAACTAATTGTTTGGCAGAGACCAACTGGCATTCTGGGGACAAAAACAAATTGATCCAAGCATTATGTTTTGAGTACAGATTGATTGAACGCTTTCCCATATTTCAAAACATAAGACTCCCGACCATGCCACAGCCATCCATAGCATGGAGCTAGCCAAAAAAATTGGTCATGCTCTTTGGGTGGGAGTGATTGCATACTCTACACACCCTAAGAAAAAATATATCTACCCTTTTCTCTGTGAGTTGTCCATACGTACTTGCCTAGTGTTAGTGGGATTGACAGGATAATGTTCAAAGATTCATTCCAAGACAACCACAGTCTAGCCAAGATGCAATATATCAAGCTTCATTTTGCATGGTCACATCATGAAAGGGTTGTGTTGATGTCCTTGAAATGAAGTCTTTGAGGTTCTTCAGGGTGGCATGATGGTTAAATGGTTAGCACTGTTGCCTCACACCTCCAGGGTGCATGTTCACTTGGTCACAGTCCACTAGGTTTCCTCCCACAGTTCAAAGACATGCTGTGTAGGCTGATTGGTGTTTCCAAATTGCCTGTAGTGTAAGATCGGGTGTGTGTATGTGAGCTTGGCACCCTATCCTATGTGTACCCCATGTTCTCTGGGACAGGCTCCATAGAATAAGCAATATAGACCACAGTAAAGGTACTGCAGGTGGGCCGCAAGAGGTAATTTATAACCAATACGTTTTTATTTACAATTTTGTAACTAGGTTTAAAATTTCCATGGAAGGTTTCTTAAAAATTATGTACATTTATAAGTTACCAGACATGATTTAAACAATGTAATAGTCTTCATTTATCTTAGTCTTGAGTTATGATTAAAGGACTTGTGAAGATTTTCACATTTCAAATTGGTCCTTGTTAAGTTTGGGAATGGCTGATATAGACTATACTATAGATGCTTGGATGAAGGACCCTTCATAGGGTCATCCATGATTTATACCCCAATCTATCAACTCAATATGGACAAAATGAACACTACATATTAAAATTTGCCTAAACCTGTTATATACTATATACACAGCCTGGTCAAATGAAGATATTTAAAATTTCAAAAGATTTAAAATATTGGGCTGCATTGGGAAGTCTGAAACTGTGTTAGCAAGCCTTCAACACATTATCAAAAAATGGAAGGATAGTGCTGAACTTTGTAGAACAAATGTGGTCGGAAAAAAAAGCATGAAAAGAGATCACTTTAATCCTTGGTAAGATTGCATGGTGAAAAAAAAATCAACAGGAAAAACCATATCTATGTCTGATAGTGAAGGTAAGAGCATTTCCATATGCTCACAATGTGATGAGAATTCACAGGATTGGGACTAAACAGATGTTAGTGAGACTAAAAAAGGCTTGAGTTTGCTAAAGAGATTAGATTAGACTAATTAAACATTTTAAGATTAGACATTGGAGATATGGTAAAAGCTCACATGGTCTGATGATTCCAGATTAACCCTATTCCAGAGCGATGGGCAATAAATGAAATTTTAATTGGCCAGGCATTGTATGATACCACATTATCATCTGTTTGGCACAAGCATGAACGACCATCAGTAATATTATGAATTAAAATGTAAAATATTACATTTGTTGAAATGAAATTCAGCCCAGCCATTCTGCCCAGGTTAAGCCTCTCCTTGGATGACCCATCCATTATCATTTTTTAAGCTTGTTTACAAGAGCATTGCATAGGAAAGGGAGGTTTGTCCCAGTTCAGCTATACTACAGCTATCAGCTATAGTAGGGTAAATCCTTTAAAGAGAGAAAGCAAAGCTGAGGCCAAACTCCTCACATCTGAGTGTATTATATGCATGAAACAAGAATAAATGTCAGTAGTAAAAGAAAGCATGGAATGCTGACGAGGAAAAGGAATGATAGATTTAAGGCTAAAGAGCTAAATTTGTCAATAAAAACAGAAACATAAATCCAATATCCTTCTGATGTAATTCAACACAGTGCACAATAGCCTCAATAATTAGAATTATGCACTTAAATGTTCAAGTAGGCTTTTATTGTCATTTCAACCATATTCAGTTTAGTACACAGTAAAACGAAGCAACGTTCCTCCAGGACCAAGTTGTTACATACAGCATAAATTAACAACATAATTGAACAAAAACTAACTAGCCCACTAAGAAACCTAGTTAGCTGACTAGCTGAGACAAAACAGATTGATAAGACAACATGAATTTTCAACATAAATTAGCAAAAAACTAACTAGAAACTTAGAAACCTAATTAGCTGGCTAGTTGAGACAAGACATGTTTTAGACTTAGTCACTCATTAATCGTGCCGCAAAAGACCTGGAGTCTATCCCAGGAGACTTAGGGCACGAGGAGGGTACACCCTGGACAGGGTGCCAATTCATCACGGGGCACACACACACACATGCTCATTCATACTCTACAGGCAATTTCTGCATGTCTCTGAACTATGGGTCAGAGTACCTGGAGGAAACCTACCATGCATAGGAAGAACATGAAAACTCCATGCACACAGACTCCAAGGAGGAAATCAAACCCGGACCATAGAGGTGCAAGGCCACAGTGCTAACCACTACGCCACCATGGTGGCATGTTTTAAACTGTACTGTCAAAATATTTAGTGTCACATATTATATACTGAGGAAACCTCCCTCGGTCTCTGCCTTTCTTTCTCTCTCTCATAGCTTGTGAATAGAGTTCAAAGCTACACAGCGGCTTTGCTGCACTGCATGACAATAACTTTTATTTATTATAAGTGATGTGCGTACTACGGGAAGAGGAGTGCAGTATGTACATTAGTACTACAAATCCTCACAGTAGGCTAGGACACAGGGTTTATGAGTAATGAACAGAGCAGTGAACTGATGGATTGTTTCAGAGAAAGAATCTGTACTTTGTAGATTGCTGTAAATTAGTGTGCGTGTGCACCTGAGAATTATTGAGGTAGGATCTGTAGCAGCGGCGGTGCATGCAGTGTAGCTCCTTAACAGCCTCAGCAGGTATCCACTTCAAGAAACCCAGACCACTCCATGTGTCAAATGTGTCAGTGGGGGTCTAAACCTCTGTCGCAACTGACTTTTTCTGCATGGTTGCCACCCCATCCAACACACACACACACACACACACACACACACACACACACACACACACACACACACACACACACAGTGAAATAAGACAAAATACAGAAGTACAGTGTGTGTGTGTGTGTGTGTGTGTGTGTGTGTAAGTGTGTGCGCCAGCGTGCATGTGTGTGTGTTGGGTTTGCAGCATTTTGAGCTCCTGCTTGTCTAAATCAATTATTAAACACCTCAAACATAACCAAACCTCTATAAAAAAGCAACTGTGCACATCTCTCTCTCTCTCTCTCTCGTTTTTGGGTCGTTGTGATCTGAAGTGTGTATGTGTGTATGTGTGTGTGTGTGTGGCAGATGGTTCACTCTGACTCTGTAACTTGTAATTCCATTAATCTCTTTTCTGAGCGCATCAGCAGATTTGGCACACATGCATTTAAACTTCCTTGAAAGTACAGTGTAAAGGGGTTTGTGTGTGTGTGTGTGTGCATACTTGTGCAGTATTTTAGTGATTTACATTATAGCATCTAGCTATACAGTATAGCATGTATAGTCTGTGAGTTCTTTCTGTGTACAGTATGAGTATTTAGCACTATACTCTGATCCGGGTACAGTCGTCTCATCGTGTATACGGATTCATCCTGTATACAAGGTTGCAGGGGCCCTCAGGAGACTTAGGGCACAAGGCAAGGTACAGTACACCCTGGACAGGGTGCCAATCCAATCCATCGCAGAGCACAAACACACATACACATGCTTACATGCTTATTCACACACTATGGGCAATTTGGAAATGCCGTAATCCACATGTCTTTGGACTGGGCGAGGAAACCGGAATACCTGGAGTAAACCCACCAAGCATGGGGAGAACATGCAAACCTCAGGCACGAACACCAGAGGCGAGAATCAAACCCGGTACCTGGAGGTGCAAGGCGACAGCGCTAACCTGTAAGACATGCAGATTAGGCTAATTGGAGTTCCCAAATTGCCCATAGTGTGTATATGTGTGTGTGCCCTGCGATGGATTGGCACCCTGTCCAGGGTGTACCCTGCCTCGTGCCCTAAGCCTCCTGGGATAGGCTTCAGGCCCCCTGCAACCCTGAATACAGGATGAAGTGGTATAGATGATGAGTGATTAAATTGAAGCAATGTGAACACATATTTTACTGTGACAGGCTGCAAAGTGGCTAAAGATTTAATAATTAGCTGTTTATGTAACAGCTTCATCAACAGCCTCATTTCTCCTCTCATCATTTCCATCCACTCAGCATTCAGCATCACCAGTATAATAATCACAGACCTGATCATCTGCCATCATCTGCACATAATTTTCTCACTGGTTTCTGTCTTATGTTAGATGTTTTTTTGCTTGAATGATTCATAGGTCATTGTGTGGCTCAACAAACAAAAACCTTCCTCTGAAACTGCTCCGGCACTGAGACTGGACCTGAAAATGAGAGGAAAAAAAGTCCTTCATGAAGCCTGGCAAACTATTCTTGAAGACAACATTAAAAATAGAAAACAGTCTGGCTCTTAGGAAGGAAAATATGAAAAAACAAGGGGTAGATTAAGACTTTTGCATGGTATTGTATTGGTGAAATGTTTAATTGTATTTATGCATCTTTAGTGAGCATATAGCATTTAGCATATAGCAATAATTATATATTTAAACGTGTATTTATGTTACATGTGTAAATGCAGTATAAAAAAATGGCACAAAGATACACAATACACTGAACCTTGCTATGACACTCAAGGCATTTTCACATTGGACCCTGGGATCCTTTCCGAGAACGTTTGACCACAAAGTCAATAAGTGAGAACACAATCATTCCAGGCTTGGAAACAGTCCTCAAGTCCACCTGAACGGCACAGTACAGTGTACTTGTGCACGGATCAAATCAGATATGGAAGCCAATCTTACTGTACCGGAGCATGGAAGTAGCTCTGCATTTAGATCACGTTTTTCCGAAATATTAGTGGAACCCTGATAACAGTGGATCCAGAGCCTATACTGGGACTACAGGCTGCAATGTTGAAAAATATCAGTGTGACATTTATACCTATTGGCAATGTAGCCTGGCCAATTAACTAACCACAGATTTAGGCGAGATGGAAGGAGAAGCCAGACATTTACATGCATTGAACTTCCAAAAAGACAGTAACCCAAACTACTATGGAGCTATTCACTCATCTGCTGCTTTTACTTAAACCTCTCCCATTCAGTCAGTCTCACTACAGAAGTTTATTCAGTGTTTCACTTTTTTTTTCTTTAATGGATTTTCCCCCAATTTTTTCCCCAATTAAGTCATGTCCAATTCCCATCTGCTCTCGCACATCCCAGGAAGGGCGAAGACTATCGTGTGCTTCCTCTGAGCCACCAGACGCCACCAACCACACTTCCATGAGCTCACAGACATTTCTGATTGGCTGTAGAGCCATGGTTGATGTGAGAGTGCTGGAGTATTTGACATCCCTCTCCTCCAAAAGAGCTTGGCCAATCAGCTCTCTCTACGCCCTCTCGACTGCGGCAGCTTCATCCGGGATTTGAACTTGTGATCTCCAGATGACAGGGTGAGCATGTTACTGCTGCACCACTCTGGGACATGTTCTGTTTTTTTGTCAGCAAATTCTTGCAGTGTTGCTGTAATTTTGATATTTGCCTTTTTAGTGATGAGAATTCCCAGTTCTCAGTGCCTAGTCATGTAGATTTTGACCGTTGCTTGACTGTTTTGTCATTAAATATTGATGTGGAAATGATTCGACCATGGCTGCCAGAGTTTTGACCACTGATATGGACTCGAACTTTATTGCTGGAAAAACTTCAATAAAGCCTTTTAATTGCATCCAACCCACCTCTGGCTGGCTGCCTGACTGACTTCACCAGCCATACAGTAGCTGTTGCATGTGTTTGCAGAAAACTGCATAATTTAGACATAATCAAAATAAGTCTTAATGATGGAAACAACAAGATACAAACAAGATAAGAAATAAAAATGTTTAATGTTTCTGAAGATACAGAATTCCTTGGCATATTAGCTTTATGTTTGGGTCATCTGATAAAGAAAATAAGGCCTTTTACAATACTCAGAATGAGCAGCATGAGTCAGCCAAATGGGCCACAAAACTTTCCTTAGCTCCCAAGAACCACAGAAGTACTAACTCCAGGGTTTTTTCTTATGACAGGACATAGAACTTGAAGAGTTCTGGATTTTGTTTTATGAATGAAACTGCTATTATATTCTCTGAGCACTTTGAAACAGATGAAACAGTGCGTGGGCGCATACTGCAATTTGGAAGCAGACCCTTGAGGTACAGACCTCAATGATGAAAAACAATAAAGAGCTCAGAGTGAAACAGTAAAGATTATATTAAACAATAAAGGCCATTTTGCCTTAGAAAATGCTGCAGAATTGACCAATTCGTAATTCTGATTAAGATTCAGTTGCATTTGGAGTAATGGTAACTACAGTATACTGTAAATATCCATAATTATATTAATTATATTGTGGCGTGGGCGGGGTTTCGACTGGCAACCATCATGCTTTGCGGGAGGGGTTGCTGTGTGTTCACCCTGTTG
>JAOVVA010125076.1:0-11063 GCA_028565275.1 Leiocassis micropogon | reverse complement strand
AAAAAAAACAAAAAATGGACTCAATAAACACCATGCAAACATCCAGTAAATGTACGTTACCATTTCTGTAAGTTCTGATCTCAACAGTCATCAGACAAAAATGTGGACTTTCCACCCCATCGCAGTTCAGAAACATGCTGATGTGATACATTGCCTTATTGATCATCTTTAGTTACACAAAGCTAGGTTTCAGAGTCCAAACACGGTCTGAATTGCTGTGCTGCTTTGTATTGTGAAAAATTGCACTTATTGAATATTTTGAGTAGTTTTAGATTGTTGAGAAAAATTCCATTCACAGCAATATATCTTATGCAGCTATATATCTAGCAATGCATTTAAATAACTTGAACAAAAATGAAAAAAAAAAAAAAATCCTTGGTTTGATCTTTCTCCTGAAAAATGATATATTTTGCTGTTGTGCGTGGGAGAAAAAACCTTTGATCTGCTGATTAGATGTACTGTAACTCCAGTCATTCAATGTTCATGAATATGAGTCAATTCCTTAAACTCAGACGTCCTGTAAAAAAAAATTATAATAATAACTAGCAAGAAAAATCACTTTGCTCATGTTATCCGGCTTTTTTCAGAAAATTAGTTGGATATTCACATTCATTCATATAATTTTTTTTTTTTTTAATGACCAAATCTGAAATTCCTAGTGCTGACAGCTTCACTTACTCTCTCCCTCGTTAAGCCTTGAAGCAAGCTACATTTTTGTGACAGCCAACTATTAACTACCTATGTACAGGTACAGGCTATGAACTTTTAATCTACAGTATAATTCCACACTGGAATTCTATAGAATTTAGCCTGCTTAGTGGAACCCATATCGACTAAGTTGATCAAACTATGCAGTGCAAGATTAGCTTAGTTGTTTCATGTTTCAGACTCAGATCTGTGATTTTACTTTTGTGTGATTCATTTTGTTTGAGGTAAAGGAGCCAAGCTTACAGGGCACAAGCTACAATTCTATGCTTCCTGTGGTTGTGTATGTATGTAGGGGCTAGCTTACAGGCTTATTTCACACACAACTGAACTATAACTTAACTGCCTGTGAAAGTGAAAGTAGAGGGGAAAAAAACCTGTATTTTAGATTAGTCTTTGATATCGAGAACAATGCAAAGGGTTCGTCTAAATATTAACTTCATCGTCGCCATTACCATTAGACGCTAGTTACAAGCAATGAGCCAGCTGCAGTTATGTGGCTTGTTAAAAATGCCCAGGTGGTGTAATTACCTGTGTCAATGCCAATGATTGTCTTTTGAGTTATCCGATTCATCCTAATATAATGACAGAGCTGGGAAAGGACTCGGGAAGATTAAAAGGACGTGGTTTATTAGGCCATGCAAATAATAATGTTCAGCTTTCCAATACTTCTTTTCTAATTTGTTTTTGTTATTACTGACATTATTGCAGCAATAAACACTTGTTTCTTTTTACCTCACCTTTGTATTTTTATTGAAGTTAATAATTAGAAAAAAAAGCACCGTGAAGAATCCTGAAGTGATCTCTGACTATTACCAAGAGCTCAAACTGTAGAGTCTTTCAAAAACAGTTAGCTATTGTCCTGTTATGAAAAACAATCAATAGATTCTAACCGATTAATATTAATGAAGAATTAAGTAATATTAATGGAACCTATCTCTGTTTATTATTTTTTCAATATATTTATTCGGTTAGAGATACTTTTATCCAAGGTGGTGTATATGTACAGGCAGAAAACAGATCATCTATTCAAGGAGTCAACGGTGATACAGTGCTGTGAGACAAACAGGTGCAAGAATCACAAGAAAGATAGAATGCGCACACACACACACACACACACACACATTAAACCACAGGGTGGAATGACTGTAAAGCTAAAATAAGTGAAATGATGGAGCTGAAGTCATTAGACAAGGAAAGACTGTGACACGATCAGAGTATGACATCACAGTATGCATCTCTGTGTATAAAAACCTGCATGTAAGAGACTGCAGTCAGTAACATGTGAGACAGGGAAGCGCATCGGCTGCTGGTCACTTCAGTGACACTGATCGTATGATAATACCACGATAGTTGGTCATAGGTCATAGTTAGAAATAAACACATTTACACATAAAAGGTGCCGAAACAAGCATCAGGGATGTGCACAAAAATGTTAAAGTGCTGTGCAAACCTGAAACAGGGAACCTCCCAATTTTAGATCAGGTCCCAGCAGCTAAAGAGAAAAGGTAAGAGGGTAAGAATGGGTTCACTCTATTTATTTAACCTCAGAGGAGGACATACGGGGTGGGTAAAAATGAACCAGGAAATATTTAATGGCCATAGAATTTGCCGTATCACTGGAGTCATGATGAAAACATCTTCACATTTTGCTCGTACTGTGTGTGATTGGTTATGCCAGCATTTTCCACGGACCTCATGAATGGCCTCCAAATTATCCAGATGACACTCCATGTGATTTTTTTCCCTGTAAGGCTACGTGAAGCGGGAGGTGTACAGGACAAAGCCTCGCACACTGGAGGACTTGAAGGCACGGATTCAGAAGGTTCTCAGCAATATCCCAAATGACTTCCTTCAGAAGACTGTGCATTCCATCCCCAAAAATATGACATTACATTATGCCTTTATAACTACGTTGAAACTGTTCAATGCAAACGAGCCCCATGATACTGATTATTAGTTAAATTTTAGATTTGATTAATATTCATATTATATTTTAGGTATTAAATAGATCTATTTATCTAGTTTTAGAAATAGACAATTAATAAACAAAATATATAAAAAACAAACAATTTAAATAAACAACCAGATCAGACTGTATATTCTCTTTCTCTCACTCTCATCATCTATACCGCTTTATCACCAATTTACACCTATACCGATTTATATTATGTATACTATTATATTATGTATACTACTACTACAACATCTTTTACTTGAAAATTACTGTTGTTAGTTGTTTTCTGTGGTCTTCCGAGCCTTTAGGTTTTTCCTGAGACTACAGCAATTTGTTGAAGCACATTTTCATGGTCCAGTTTCATCCTTTCTTTATTTTGCTCCACTCTCAAACTCTGTCCACTGTAATGCGATGTTTTACATTTACTCTGTGCGTTAGCCCTTTCCTACCACAAGCAGCAGTACATTATTGCATCCCTGTCAGAAATGACACTCAGTCATGCTTAAGCTTGTTTTGCTGCCTATTTTCTTATTATAACCTACTTTTATACAGAATCTTTCATGCATGGCATTCAGAAGCAGCTTAAATGTGCTAAAACATAAACACTATTAGAACTGTTTTAAAATCCCATTTTTTTAATGAACCAGGCATTATCTTGGGGTGCAAAATTGTTTTGTTTACAATGTCAGCCAAGTGTGTCTTTGTGCTTGTCTACCTGACAAAAGTTGCTCAGGTATCACACGTTATCCAGTGATGAACAAATTGCATGTTAATAAATGCCAGTCACTTAAAAAAATGTACTCACCAGTCGCACTCATGGCACGGCAGACTAACTAAGATTAATTAGGATTTTGTGATGCCCATAAAAATTCCATAAAAGGCAAATCGTCTATAACTGAAAATGACAAAATGATGACTAAAGTGTTAAAAAAAAATGCACTAATGTATGCTTTGTGTTACTTCCATTAAAGTCATTTGTGAGTACAAATGAAACAAATACACAATATATACTTGAAAGTAATAGCAATATTACACTCATATTCAGTATATGCAATTATTATATATAATATAATAATTGCAGTAATAGTGCAGTTTATACTACAGTATTTTTTTATACATAATTTTGACTGGTCACCAATTTTTATGCTGGGGTAGATATCTCGGGAACCATGCGTTGTAGAAATTATTGAGATTACTTCACAGTTTGGTGTACATTAATGATCCAACTAAAATACCCCTCAGACAATCCCAAAACCTCAAATCCCTTTATTTAACTTCTCCTCCAAATGTGGTAGTTCAGTGTCTATGTAAATGAGCCACACCCCACCAGAGACCAGCAGAGCTGAGCAAAATTCCAGGGGAGGATATTTTCTTATATGAGGTCATAATAGGGGAATATCTAACTGGCTTGTTTAACCCTTCCATACCGGTCGGTTTGACAGAAATAAAAATATACTAAATGTATTTCTTTTAGCCTGAAATTTGATGACTTCTCCTGAAGTGAGCCAAAATACAAAAATACAAAATACAAAAAAAATATTACACTTGTACAATTTTTTATAAATTCCGGGTCAGATTTGACCCATATCAATTAAAATGAATTTTAGAATTACGAGTGTGTGTTAAATCAAGTAAAATGGTGGGAATGGAGGGAGTCTTGGAACTGTGAAACTTTTTTATTTATTGCTGTGTTCTTAGGCAAAATTGTGAGTGAACCCACTGGCTTGGGTGAGAAGGAACTCCACACATGAATGGTCTCAGCATGCTTTACTGGGGGCATGACACAGGGCTGATTGTAGCGCTCACCTTTTCTTCTTTGGACAAGATTTTTTTCCGGATGCCCCAAACAATTGGAAAGGGGATTCATCAGAGTAAATGACTTTACCCCAGTCCTCAGCAGGCCAGACCCTGTCTGTACCTTTTGCAGAATATCAGTCTGTCCTTGATATTTTTCCTGGAGAGAAGTGGCTTCTTTGCTGCCCTTCTTGAAATGTATAAAGGTACTGTAAGCGCTATCATCAGTCCTGTGTCATGCCACAGTAAAGCATCCTGAGACTATTCGTGTGTGGGGTTGCTTCCCAGCCAAGGGAATGGGTTCACCCACAATTTTGCCTAAAAAAACATCCTTGCGAAAAAAATATCCTCAGAGGGCAACTTTCACCAACCATCCAAGAACAGTTTGGTGACGAACAAAGCCTTTCCCAGCATAATGGACCACCCTGCCATAAGAGTGTGCCAAAAGTGATAACTTAGTGGCTCAGGGAACAAAACATCAAACTTTTGGGTCCATGGCCAGGAAACTCCCCAGAACTAAATCCCATTCAGAACTTGTGGCCAGTCCTCAAGAGGTGGACGGACAAAAAACACCCACAAATTCTGAGAGGCTCCAAATATTGATTATGCAAGAATGGGCTGTGATCAGTCAGGATGTGGCCCAGAAGTTGACTGACAGCATGTCAGGGCGAATTGGAGAGATCTTGAAAAAGGAGTGTCAACACTGCAAATATTGACTCTTTGCATACATTTAATGTAATTGTCAATAAAAGCATTTGACACATATAAAATGCATCTAATTATATTTCAGTATATTATAGTAACATCTGACAAAGTGATCCAAAACTCTGTAGCAGCAGACTTTGTGAAAATGAATATTTGTGTCATTCTCAAAACTTTTGTCCACTGCTGTAAATACCATGTATGTGTGTATTTATGGGACAGTGGTGACAGTGTTCAAGGGGTAGCTTGAAACTGTCCCGAGAACCGTCTGTGTTCCCACCACATTGGCCCAGGTAACCGCAAAAACATGCACCTGTTGGTCTTTTTTTTAAGCGTCATGGGGGGAATCACGAAACAGTGAAAGAGTAAAACAGCATAAGACTCATACATAATAAACAGCAGGAACAGAAGTCATACAGAGGTCAGAGGGTGCCGTAACACTGGGGCGAGATCTGTGCACGCCTAACAAGCCAAGAAAATATGAAGTAAAATAACAGACAGCTTGTGATGCATGTTTCAGTTATGCTTGGAATATGCAAGTATATACTAGGAAGCCAGCTGGGGGAACCCCAAAGAGCATGTGTGTTGTGTTACAGAAGGACAAACGGGCTAAGAGGACACAATGTGACATGGGACAACTTCTTCACCTCTTATGACCTTGGTCAGGAGCTCCTAAAGAAGAAAATCACAATGGTTGGCTCTGTGAGATGGAACAAGCTTGCGCTGCCCACCCACTCTGATGACAACAAAGGGGATTGAGGTCTTTTCTTCAAAGTTGCTTTCACCTTGGACAATGCAAGCATGGAAAAGGACAAAAAAAAAAAAAAAAGCAGGAAATGTATTTGTTTATGATATTTTTGGTTTGTATACACACACAGGAGACTCAGCTGAACATCTAAAACTGAAGCGAATTTTGCATAATAGGTCCCTTTAAAATGTGAAACATTATACATATGAACATATAATAACTGAAACAGCTTAATAGTCATCAAATTGCTGTACTCAAAGTGGAATAACACTCCAGAGTGTATACTTATATACTGTATATTTAAAAAAAAAAATGCATTTTTACACAAACAGGTGAGTGCAGGATATGAGTGTTTGTTTGAGCTAATTAGATTTTCATGAATCTACAAACAGATTTATACAATAAATTGCTCATATGAGCGCTCCATGTAAATGTAGGGACTAGCAAAACTACCATGTTGTTCTGACTGCCTGGGTCTGATGGCAGGTTTGGTAAATGCAGTCAATGCGGTGATGTTGTATTCACCCCCTTATGACGTGGGTTTGTGTATTATTTTAAACAGTTTGGGCTTGTATACACCCAAAAATGTACATTGGAGAATTAATTTATATGTCTTCTATACCACTTATTCTGTGTACAGGGTCACGGGGGCCAGGAGCCTATCCCAGGAGATATATGGGGGACACACACACACACACCCACACAAAACACACACAAACTACAGGTAATTTGGAAAAAACGAATTAACCTAATCTGCATAACTATGGACTGTGGGAGGAAACCGGAGTACCGGGGGGGAAACCCAGCAAGCATGAGGAGAACATGGAAACTCCAGGCACACAGACCAGAGGCGGGAATCAAACCCGGACCCTGGAGGTGCAAAGCAACAATGCTAACCACTACACCACCAAGTCACTGTCAACTGGATAAATACTTATTCAATTAATTTTAATGTTATTTATTAACCTGAGGCTTTTCGAGTCTTAGAGATTATGAGATCAACAACTGTACATGCCCTTCATGGTTCATGTTGTATGTGAATTAGCATGATTCCACTTTTGTGGTTTCAAGTTGAGTGGATGTGTGGATTTTACAAATTTATATATATACCTCGGAATATGCAACACACGTAAACTCCAGCTTGACGAAGAAATACACCCGGAAGGCGGTAACCCTAGGTAGTTCAAGTTCAGCGGAAGGCTTCCCCCCCCCCCCCCCTCCATAATGACCACTCGTCACTCACTAGAGCCCCTAGCGGTCAAGGTCGACACTGCAGCGGGAATTTGGCGCTAAAGATACAACATCCTCTCCCGGTCTAGAAAGCAGAGCTGCTCTAACTTACGCTCTTAATCCAGCAAAGCGCTCCGTCGGCGAATAAACTCATGAAACATTTCCTGCAGTAGTAACTGTTGCCACTGGGCTGTTCTATCCACCGCTGTTGATCTCTTCCTCGCGAGTATTTCCCGCTATCTCAGTCTCAGGAATAAGAATGATGAGGTAAGTGCTTCCGGTCGCCATCTTGTCGTTGAACAGTGCTGAGCACTGTGTGGGTTTGTTTGGAATAATCGACCACGATCTCTTTTCGTTTTTGACTTGTTAACGCTTATTGTACAAAATGTCTAAGCGACATCGGTTGGATTTAGGTGATGATTATTCGTCGAGCAAAAAGAGATCGTCAGACGGGTAGGTTTAATGCAAAATTCTGAGTTTGAACGTTTGTTGTCCTCTGCGCGGTGTCCGGCCCGGCCGATCAGCCTCTTTGTGTCGGACTAGCCATGCACTGGAGCTGCCCACGCATCAAAATTAACCTGGATTACATTACGATTTGTAAAATTTTCTAATATATTTTTGTATTATGAAAGATGACCACGGCACTAGGCGATTAGCTCGTTTTGTATCGTTGCCCGAACGCTGCCGCAACACGTGGGTCCTTGCCTCGACTGCTGCGGTTAGCGCCGGAGATTAGCGCCGCAGGCCGTATCCCAAATTGATACCTCACTCAATATAACGTGCACTACATAGTGCGTAGATAGTGCTATTACGTATAGGATGTGTAGTGCCCTAATGAAGGGTGTAAGCGCTGAATTTGGGATACAGCCCATGCTCTATTCTAGCTAACTTAAATCAGTTTGTTCTCTTTGGCCTGTTTTATTCCAGTGCATTTTAAAATAACAGTTCATTGTTTCAAACGATTCAGGTTCTCTTTATAGCGAACTAAAACGTTCACTATGGCAACATAATACTAAGCAACCGCTTAGTTCTGGTCATATGTGTGTGCTAGCTAGCTAGCTAACGTATTTGCCGCCACCCGGTATTCCAGAAAAACAGCCAGCAAGTTAGCTCGGTAGCTAGTGACTGTTGTAATAAACAATTTTCAGCAGACTGAGTACACAACCAATTTTTAAATTCTCTCAAGCTTTTAAAGTAGCAGCTTTTATGAAGCAGTATTTAGTTTGACCCACTATGTATAAATATGCTACGGCTAAGCAGCTAGCTTGCTAGTAACTGCGGCAGTGGAGTTGAATGTGGCTGGCTGTTGACAAGAGCTTGAGGCAGAATATCATGTGCTTATGTGTAGGTAATAGAAGGAATAAGTCTAAACGGTGTGCTGTCGTTGTGGTTTAAACAAACAAACATTTCTCAGTTGCCTGGTTATCAATCACACGTATCTAGCTGTACCATGTCAGAAGTATGTTACTGGCTGTAGTGAGTTTCTTAAATTAAATAACTTGCCAGCTCTCTCTTAGTGTGTCTGTTAAAACAGGTTCAGTTGTCCTTATATAATTCACTATATTAGCATCGGTTTCTGCTGTGACTGGTACACTTGATCCAGCATCACATACACACAACCATGTGCTACCCATGCTCGTGCAGCTGCTCAAATCTTTCGGGACACTCTGTGTAATAGAATTGACGACGCACCACCCGGATAATATCTGGTTCATGTCCGAACGTTTGTATATCAATGTTAGAACGGACTATTTGTAATTTCCAATCGTCTCTTCCATCCACTACAGAAAAGACCGTGACAGAGATCGAGATGAAAGGTCAAAAGACCGGGACCGGGATCGTGACAGAGATCGTGACAGAGACCGGGAACGAGACAGGGACAGCAAAGCTCCCAACTCGGCCCTGAGCATGAGCGCGGCGTCTGGAGGCGGGATGATTCCTCTGAAACAGGCAGCTATCCATCAGCAGGTCAACCCCTTCACCAACCTCCCTCACACGCCACGCTACTACGAGATCCTCAAGAAGCGCCTGCAGCTTCCTGTCTGGGAGTACAAAGAGCGTTTCCACGAGATCCTCACTCGCCATCAGAGCTTTGTCCTGGTGGGAGAGACCGGCTCTGGAAAGACCACACAGGTTTGTTAGACGGCAGGCTCACACATATACACATATACACATGGCTGGTTAAGACTTGATGTAATCTAGAGTAAAGCACTGATTTATCATTAAGGCATCTGTCATGTATCTCATATAATCTCTGTTGATGTTTAGGTTTTCCAGTTATAATAAGTGTTTAGGTAAAACTTTGCTGTAGCTCTCAAAGCTTAGAGCATTTTAGCCATTATTTTATTTATTATTATTTATATATGATTATTTTCGTTTATTATTTAATAAACATGTATAGGGCACAGGATTTTCAGCATTAAATAAGCAATATGATAAACTGGATTTTAGTTTATTTTCAACCAACTACCCCAACATGACTGACCAAAAACTTTGAAAATGGGTCACATAGACACAGATACACATGATCACGTTTTTTAAATTATCATAATATGCTCATTTTGTGAGTTCTACGTTTTTGTGACATTATTCCCATGTTCTAGTAGTTGTAAAATTTTCTAGTAGTTGTAAAATTTTATGAGTACTGAGTAAAGTAATGAGAACTTTTTTTTCCAAAAAACACAAATGCACCGTTTGTAGTCTAAAGCTTCCCCATTAACACACACCATCTAGACTTCCATGTAAGCACATGTATCGTTTTTTTTTTTTTTTTAACGTTATTGACCTATTCTGTGTTTCCAGCACATCTGTACCGCTTAAGCTTTAATTAAGCATCAATCACACAACTGTGATAAACTTCCTTCAAAAGTAAAAGGTCGCTTAGTTATGGTTTTATAAAGAACATTTTAATGATGTTATCCAACATAGAAAAAACAAATTGAGACCAGTAATCTCCATCAAACTCCGATCTGCTTATAAACTCTAAAACTAAGTTTAGAACAAGAAAATAAATTTCTTTGCCACAGAAAACAATTGCCCTGATTTGCACTAGTAGGTAATGAAGTCATATTTGCAAAAAGGCTGCATGTGACAGATTAGTTAAACTAAATTATATTTCTATCTACACTGCCTGATCCCAAAAAAGTCTTGCACGTCAATATGTCATTTGACTGCATTTAGCTTTGGTACAGAGCGTTGTCCGGTTCATGTATGAAAATAATTCCTCATCCTCCCAGAACCACTCTTTCACTATTTGAGTCCTGGAGTTATACCCGTTCCATCAGGGAAGAAAAATATAGATGTGATATCCTGGTCATTCATGTCATCAGTGGACATTATATATAGCTGCATAATGTTGCTGAGTCTAGACATGATCAACCGAAGCAACCCCAGATCATAAGACTGCCTCCAGAGGCTTGTACAGTGTCTACTATGCGTTCATGCGCTTCCATTCTTGCTCTGACGTGTCAGTCCACTTCAGACCACATGACCTTTTTCTATTGCTCACAAGTCCAATCTTTACACCCCCTAACAAACCGAAACCTTGTTACTGATTAGTCTTACTAACAAATGCTTTTCTTTTGCAGTCACAGCTGTTTAGTCCCAGTTTTACGAGTTCTCATCACACTGTGTGTATGGAAATGCTTTTACTTTCCCCATAAAATGTAGTTGATTTCATTCATCAGTTTTTATTTTTACAGTGCAACTTCAAGGGTTTAAGTGATCTCTAATAGTGTTTTTTTATTTTATTAAAAAATAGTAAATTTTATTTTGTTACTTAACAGCCAAACGTAAATGAATAATAATTGAAAAAAATCCAAAAAAGTACATCATCTGCAGATCTGACCTCAAGGCCTTGTTCACACGGGCGTTTAATTTTTGGATAAACGAACGCGCTCTGAACGTCCTAGACGTTTATGTTGCGTT
>JAOVVA010125015.1:0-11065 GCA_028565275.1 Leiocassis micropogon | reverse complement strand
GGGGATGGAACACCCTTACATAATAAATCTGTTCCCTTTGTTGTGCTTGAAATCAAAGTGGTCGCTTAAATATGACCTGGGGTTTGCTTCATAAGAATTTGTTGGCATTTCATAAGAATTTGTGATGCTGTGTCTGCATCACTGGCATCTGTTCTGTCCGTCTCCATCGTTCTTGTGAATTTAGCGCGTTTGTTCTCCACGCCCATCAATCAATCAGTGCAGTGGTTTCTGGGGTGCAATTTTTTTCCTTCCCCGTTGTATTATTTGTACTATTTTTCATTTTCATTCATTTATTTTTTACTTAGTAGCGAATATATTTATATTAATCATATGATTAATATTTAAAATGTAGTGAAGTACAATACTTAACAAAACATACTTAAGTAAAAGTAAAATTACAGATTTTAAAAACTACTATAAAAAGTAAAAGTAAAATTTCCATACGTTTCCTATCTACTAATACTCTTACCTTAGTAAAAAAGCGGGCCCTGATAAGAGAATTGGGGAAATTCTATTGTTTTATTTTGATAATAGAGTGTATCAAACTTCAAAATACTACAAATGAGAAATGTAATGAATTGATATTCATTATGAATATTTTTTTTTCAGAGGTTGAAGTTAACATAATTTTCAATTATCTGTACTTTACCTGCGTAACTTTATTAGTGGATACTTTTTACTTTTACTCCACTACATCCTACAACAAATCCCCTCACTTCCTGCTTCACTACATTCATGCAGAGCATTGTATTACCTAACCACAGTGGTGCGCAGCAGCTGAAGGGATAACACACCTGCAGACTTACTGACTCATCTTCTATACCGTTTTATCCTGTATACAGGGTCATGGGGAGCCTGGAGCCCATCTCAGGAGACTTGGGGCATGAGGCTAGGTACAGCCTGGGTAACACAACATTTGGGATTTGGGAATGCCTATTAACCTAATCTGCACGTCTTTGGACTGTGCAAGAAAAACTGGAGTACCTGGAGGAAACCCAGGGAGAACATGCAAACTCCATGCACAGAGACCCCAGGCAGAAATCGAACACGGACAGCGAAAGTACTAACCACTTAGCCACCGTGCCACCCCGCACCTGCAGGCTATTATATGTAATTGCATGATTTGCCTTTCCTCCGTAAAAATGGCCAAAAAAGGCTACAGTGAGCTAATACAATCTGAGTACTTTTGATATTCTGATAAGTAAACTTAAAGGTAAATAAGTACTTTTATACTTTTTCTCAAGTAGAAATGTGCATGGAGAACTTCTACTTTTACTTGTGTAATTTTATACCGGGGATATATATCTCTATTTTGCTCAAGTACAGGATACTGCTTGTTTTTTTGTATTGGCATGGTGGTTAGCCACAGAACTGAACTAGCCAATGAATGTAGTGTGGAAAAACAAAACCCACAGGTCTCCAGCTGGACTGTGAACACTAACAATTGCAAATGGACTTGTGTTATAACACGTCGGCACACACAACACATCTCTTCAACAGCATAAACGTAAACTATTAACATCATGGGATTAAACATAACCTGACTGAGGTTACAACCATAAAGATTATATTTTTCATGTCTACTTTTCATAGCTTTGCCTGAACCCAGCTGGCCAGGTACAGTAGCAAGAAAAGTATACAAATGAATATTAAATTATCCAGTAACAACAGCCAGGTTTTTTGCAGCATGCTGGATAGAAGTGAGTCAGTTGACACATCGCTACTTCTCCATTTTCGCACCAATAAATGCAGAGACAAACTGTTCATGAACAGAACAAAAAGAATGTGGTAAGATCCGATAAGTCTTTGGCAAGTGCAAGGAATTTATAACGAAGAAGAAACAGTGATACAAGTGCCCACTCTACAATCTTGCAAAACCCCTAGCATCAGTTCACATGATACCGCCATGAAGCAATCGCAACATAAACACGGGATAATGGTAAGTTCCATTTTTCAATTTTCTATTATATACAAGTTACAACACATTTTATCAAAAACATCTACCAATGAACCAGAGTATTATTAACAATTACTGAACCCTTATTATGTTAAGATTAAAGATCAAAGAGTAGTAGTTCTAATATTGCAAACATCTTCATTGTGTTTTATCATCAAAATCTAGGAAACTATAACTTTATCTCAAATACTTTGCATCTAAAATTTAACCTTTCCTTAATAGATTCAGAAACAGAAATCCAATCAAGCATTTATGATTTTCACCACATCTACTTTTGAACAGTGTAGACTTTCAGCAAGCTTATTACAAAGGTTCAAAACCCCAGATAGCTAGAATGGTCTTCCGCACCAACTTTTCTAAAAACACCTTAGATTTTTTTTACCTTTTTTTTTTACATAACTACACTGGAAGCCAATGCAAAGGGCAAATTAACATCTGAGTGTCCTGTGGAGAGGAGAACAAGGAGACCTCATTAACCTTAACCATTTAATGAAACATGACCAAGTGCTGCAGAGCAACTCGGCTATGAAAAAGTTGAAGCTCAGTCTCTCAATACACACAAGTGGAACAGAACAAGTTCTTTTAACTCAGTGCATATTGAGGAAAAGAATACTTTTAACTCTTGTTTTTTTGAGTGCATGAAGACTTTAAGTAGTGTATAGTCTATCACATCACGGCAGTGTCTAGCCCGACCATTCCCAAACTTAAAAAAAAATGCAACAAAAAAAGTCAAAAAAATGCACAAAATTATATATTTTGATTTCACAAAAAGATCAAGTCTATGTTCATTAGCCTACAGCAATGCAGTGCAAAATAATAATCTGTCCACAAGACTTCAAGCACAGTACGGTGATACAGAGTAAAACATTCGAATGATGCAAACATTTTGAAGAAGACTGTACTGTACGTCCGTGGCTCGAAGCTCACCGCAAACTTTCTCATGAACATTCAGCATGTAAAATTCCTGATCCTTGAAAAGCAACAGATCCTTGCACATTACAGAAACTCAGCCTGGAGTTATTGCCGCATCCCAGTACAATCCTGTCAGACTCTAGAGCCAGTTTCATCATGGTGCATGATGGGTTTTGCAAATGCACCTGACAATACTGTTCTTGCAAAATCTATTCAAGAAGAGCTGACCATCCTATCTTAAAATAACAACTGACTGTTCTTGTTATTAATTACCCAAATACATATGTGTTATTTAATAGTTTTGAAATATCCAATATTGTTCTAGAATGTAGAAAAATAAATCCAAATTTTTGACTGGTACTGTAAGCCCAGGTTCCACTTATTTCTAATTGTTGCACAATCATGGGGCAGTATTCTGGCTTCCCCACTTAGCTTCCATAAAGACACTGTTCCACTCAGTGGATAAAAATGAAAATAGAGGCCCATTGAGACAGCAATCATGCTACACTCTATGGACGTTTTCAGTAGAGGAGGCGAAGCAGACAGGGCAGTTAATGACAAGGTTACCAGGGTTTACAAGAAATACTCAGTGGCTGAAAAGGTTTTGTTTCATAGAAAATAATCAGAATGATAGCTAATACATATCCACAAACAAAGGGAAACTATATGTGCACAGTGCCTATTATGTACAAAACCTTTTTTGTTAAAAATGTGCTGAAAAAATGTCTTTTGCTCTTCCACTGCCTTAACTTTTTGATCTAGTTTCGGTTTTCCATGAGGTTTTGAGATTGTTGTAATAGGTGAGAGTGTGGGAGTAAGAGTGAAGGAAGTACATTTTTATACCTTCGGGTACTTTAAGACGGATTGCATCACACATGCACCTTTCACATGTGAAACTAGTACACAGGTAACAGGTCACTACATTAAGAACACTCAGAGACATCTATGCTCTATGCTGAACTATCAACTCTCAAATGCCTAAAACGAAGTTACTTGAAAACTTTGTATGCTCCCAATGAGCAAATAATCATTTGAATAATCACTTCTTGTTCATAGCATGCATGGGTTGATGCAACAAAGAGAGTTCCATGGAAATGAGTTGACACCAGATTTTAGATTTAAAAAAATCTGAGAATCAGGAGAGTGAGAGTATGTAGAATATCTTCATCGAAGTGTAAAAAACTACACATAACAAAAAGGAGAATGTTTGTTCGTCATTCCAATCCAACGTGTTAATTAAAGGATATGATGTCTACACAACTAGTTACACAACAGCTTTGAGCATAGTGTGACATCAATACTGTACATGGTATGCGTATTAAAGGATTAATGTGTACAAATAATTCAGGCGAATGACTATAAAAACCCTAATTAAATATAAATTTAATATATTATAAGACATTAGTCTAGAATTAAAACTGAATTAAATGAATACAGTTCAGGAGGTCCAATGTTCACCACAGTTTGTAATTTACCAACATTTAAACACACTCACTAAGTCTGGAAATTAACACGTTAGTTAAACCAGCTGTATTGAAGCAGAAAATCCGCACTCTGCACTGGACACTGGCTCTGAATTGCCCAGTACAGTCTGTACAGTCAAGTTGGAAATTGACATACAAAGTGATGATGTCAGAATGTCCAGTTATTCCATTCGACTGGTCTTTTTCTAAACCAAAATGATTGAACATGTATCTTAAATAGAAGAAAAGCCATGGAATTTGGTGCCTTAGTTGTAATTCATTTAGATTTTTTAAAAATATAATTCAACCAAATATTTGGTTGAATGCCCATTAACAAGTTTTCTCTTTTTCCAGAACCTTTTATTAATAAGCTTCTGGCAGAATTCTGGTTTGTTTATTTGACCTTGGCAGAATTCGTAGTATTCAGTTGAATTTGTTGGTTTCCTGATACAGATCTGACTTTGATGCACAGTCAACACATTTTGATAGTGTTGAATCTCTAAAGGCCTGTTTTATCCATTTCTGAGCGAGTCCTCATCTATCATTATTCCATCCTCTTCATACAATGCACCAGTTAGTTCCCTTGGCAGTAAAACAGTCCCAATAAGCATCATGTGATCACCACCATCAATAACAGCTGGTACAGTATTCTTGTGGCTACAAACTTTAGTCAGGCTTAAACATGGAGAATTTGAGGCGGGGGCTTTCTTCTTGGATGGCAGCCTTTCAATCTATGGCAAAGTAAAATTAGCTTTACTGTAGACAGGCACACTGGTGTTCCAGCAGCTTCCAGTTCATGGCAGGTGTGTGCCTTTGTGGTTCCTAGGTTGCTCCTTACCATTTAACCCTTTTAATGTTGGCACAGAAAATCTATCAGCTGTGGTCAATCATCACCACTAACAGGGAACTGAGAAATGGTGGGTTTGGAAAATTGAAGACATTTCGAGACTTTTAGCAACACTGGATTAATACTCTTCTATGTACTGTATATTTTGATCCTGTATGTCCAATTTTCACTTTGCTCCAAATTCATGAACTTCTATTTATGATATTCAAGTACCAGTTCAAGTACATACTGTAATTGAAAGCCTGATATTACAACGCTTTGTTTGTGATGAGTAATAAATGAAAAAAATATATATATATCTTTCTTATAATGTAGTTCTTCTAAAACTTAATGTAGTGTGGGTTAACCATCTACCAGAAGAAAACATCTGATGTGAGTGCAATAATACAAAATGATTTTGACCTTTGGCAGAGACGTCATTATACACGAGAGGAAACAAGCTAAACAGATTGTTTTCTTGCTTTTGCTTCTGTTTCTTTTTACCTGGACAAAGAGTAGCGTTCATTTGTCTGTAGCAGCTGACCTAACTATACAGTCACAGTTCACAGACCACTGGATTTTGCTGAAAGGCATTGTGATTGAACTGTGTGGTGAACTACACCTTCACACACATGAGCAGCACTCTTTCTCTCTCTCTCTGCCTTTCTCTCTCACTCCCTTTGTGCTACTGCTCTCTGTGGGGACACACAATAACTTGTCTTGTCCAAATTGGATCTCTTAAAAGTCGCCTGGATCCAGAAATGTCACTGAATGTCATTTCTTACCATCAGAGAGCCTGCTTCTATTTTTTATCCCATCAACTTCAATGTGTCATCGAGCATGTGTATTACATGATACGATATCAGCACAGATTAATTAATTCTCCCATTTTGCATATTCTCCATAAATCCTACAGCCATCTGATTTAATATAAGTTTATTCATCAGTTATATTAGCATGATGGCTGCTCTAATAGTCGATCATCACTGATCACCCATAGAGTATTCTCTGCGAGTGTCTCAACCATGAAGGCGAATCTCCTGGCCAGATCTGGCATCAGTGATAAATCAGAGCCAAACACATCTCCAGCTGTTCAGCTCTCCTCATATACGGCCTCTCACAAAGAAATTATCATTTACGATAAATGCCATTCAGACATTATTCATTAGCACCCTATTATAATGTCAAATGGCTTAAAGACAAAGAAAATATCACTGGTATGTCAGACTGAGTCACAATCTATTAAAAGTGCTGTCTGATCACATGTAAAAGTACGGTAAACTCTTAAAATCTGATGCACTAGATCAACAATGTGTGTAATACAAAGCCCATAATAATGAGAAAAAAAAGATGAATTCCCCTCCAAAGCATCCACTCCACATCATATTCATACTCTATCAAATATTTCTAGCTAAATCTAAATGCACGTATTAAGTTTCAGTGGCCTGTGGCACATATCTTACACTCCCACAGTGTGCCGTGGCATTGGATGTGTCAGTGCAGCTACACTGATGGTGTGCTGACGTTCAGAGGTGTCAGTGCCATTAACTTGCATGTCTGGTACCTGGAGGCAGGCAGGAGCACGGCCATGTGGTTTATTAACATCCACCGCCACAAGCTGCCATCCTCCAGACGCATCCTCGTGGAACATCTGCAAGAAAAAAAAGAGCGACAGATGGAGAGAAACAGTTATGGTGTCTCAGACAAGTGGTATTTATGATAGGCAGTTTAGATAAAAAAAAAGGAACAGGAAATGACAGAGACCAATGAAAATTTGAGATCAATTAATACTGCTTTATTTTTACCGTGAATAAAGTGAAGCAAATTTTATAGCATATGTTAGCGACACTAAACCTAACTGTGCACAGGTCATTTGAGTTCAGTTATCACAGAGTAAGAGTCCGGTACTGTAAGCACTTTAAACATTGAGAGTTTACCTTTTTTGTATTTTAATAAGAAATTACATAAGTATTTGCACTACACCATATTTGAAAAATGCATGAATATAATAAAAAATATCAATCGCTCAAAAAAATATTGACAGTATTACAAATAAGGGGTAAAAAGCTAATTCAGTTATTAATATCTGTATTTAAATAAATCTGAATCTATATTCAGTATTAAACCCAAAGTAAGCAATCACTGGAAAACATTTTGTGATACTGTATATGTCAGCATATATGTCAGCTACTGTATGTGAATTCTGGCTCTGACGGTATGTCAACTTCTAAGCAATATCATGATATGATTGTTCATAACTGATAAAAATGAGAAATTTGCACAGGATTCATTAACAAAACAGTTTTTGTTTGTAAATGCCTTAAATTATTATTTTTTATAAATTAAGATACATATTTTTGCCAAAATAAAAACTAAGTAGTACACACCAGTAAAATATCACACTTTAGTTGCATCAAATCAAATTCCCTCCTTAGTCACAATACATCTGTTTAGTCTCAAAATCTTGTTTTTTATAAAATATAATAATAAAAAGAAGAAGAAGAAGCAGAAGAAGAACAAGAATAATAGAAACACTGCCTTCAGTTTATATCCATATTTGTATCTGTTTTTTGTAAATAGGATTATCTGATTATTCTGAACAATGCATTTATATTGTTACCATTACCCATACAAGAGGTGTTCAAGTTAACCCGGGACTTATGATGAAATTTTTCCATGAATTAAGACGCAAAACTGATTGATATTCACAGAAGACTTCAAGAGACTCTTAAACGTAGTAAAACATTTGAATGCTGAAAAACATTTCAACCAAGGCTGTACTGTATATCCCTGAAGTGGCACGGTGGTGTAGTGGTTAGCAAGGTCGCCTTGCACCTCCAGGGTTTGATTCCTGGCCAGGCTTGATTCCCGTCTCTGTGTCTCATGAATTTCGCATGTTCTCCCCGTGCTTGATGGGTTTCCTCGGGGACTCCGGTTTCCTCCCACAGTCCAAAGACATGCAGGTTAGGCTAATTGGCGTTCCCAAAATGCCTGTAGTGTGTGTGCCCTGCAATGAATTGGCACCCTGTCCAGGGTGTACCCTGCCTTGTGCCTTAAGCCTCCTGGGATAGGCTCCAGGCTCCCTGTGACCCTGAATACAGGATAAAGCGGTATTCCAGCCAAGGTGTCTCAGATCCCACTGCAGTTGTTCCTGTGAACAATCAGCAAATAGAACGCCTGATCCTTAAAAACCAATAGACAGCTTTTCACCAACTTGCAGAAGAGACATAATTTTCAGTGGGAACTGTACAAACAAACATTCACAAACACCACTTGCACATTACAGGAACTCAAGTCACAGCCCCTGTATAGTCCTGACTACTCCATATGTTTTCCATATGTTTGGGCCAATAAGGGGATCCCTGGGAGCTTAGAATTTCAGGCTAGAAGCAGGCAGTCCGATCATGGCACCGGCGCACTGAGAAGATTTTCTTTCTTGATGGTATCCAAGCAGTAGTGAAACATTAAACAGATATATGTTTTAGTGCAACAGGGGATTATATGGAGAAATTAAGGGAGTTTTTACTCTCATAACTATGTTCTGTTATTCTCCACAATCATAACATCTGGCTTGACATGAACATGCCTCATATTTTATTTTAAATATAACTGCACAATTTTCTGGATATAACTACAATATGCAGTCACTTGCCAGTTCATTATGTACATGTGACAGAGAAGCTCAAATTACTGGCCTTTTCACATATTTCTACCATCCACTCTCTCCAGCTCCTGCTCTCAAAATCCTCATTAATGTCAAGCCCTGTATCAGTATTGTGCATGCTGCCAAACACACTTTAGACGATATTTGTGCACATGTTGCTATACAACTGGTTTGTGCTTAATAATGTAAAGAGCACCGATTTAAAAGAGTATTTATTCCCTAAAAAAAAAAGATATTTATTCTTTAAATAAAAATAAAATAATCTTTCCGTAACTAGCAGCAAGCAGAGAATAACCTACACATGCACGCTCATGCTGTCCAAAGGTCTAACATTAAAGACATTATCTTCCCATGAAGCTAGCCATCCTGCAAAATCCCAACCTTAAAGTTTAATTACTCATCGCTTGTACCATACAGTACAGTGTTTTTTTTTTCTCATATCAAATTAAGAAGCTGCAGTCAGAGCATAGGGCAAAGCGTCCTTGGAACAGATACAGTAGGGTTAAGGGCCTCGTCCTAGGGCTCAAAAATGGTAGCTTGACAGGACTGGGGCTTGAACCATTGACCTTCTGATCAGTAACTCATAGTGTTAAGTGTTTAAGCCACCACTGCCCCTGTGGTTGATGTTGTTGTTGTAATATAAACAAAAATTAAATATTGAATAAAAAAAGCAATAAAAATCTTAAAAATTAACTAGTAATGTAGTTTAACATTAATGAACATCAAAAATAGAAATTTTTTTTAATACATTCTCTTCTAATCAGAACCTTGCCATGCATTCATGCGTTAATCTTCTTATGTGACCTAATTAAATGAATTAAATATATGTATAGTTAAACAAAGGACAATTTGACAATTAAGCTATTCTCCAGTCCCTCAGATCCACCTCGGGTCAATCATTTTATTTCTTTGGGATTAAATGTACAGGCCCGGGCCTTATTGATTAACACCCAGGGAATTACAGCTTTCTGTACACCTTGAGTTAATTGCTTTTTGTGACAGGAGACTCAAGAGCCTCTGTAATTAAAATTAAAGCCGATAGACAAAAGCTAATTGTTTTCAAGGTCACATCAAGGATAGTATAATTGACAAATAATCAGGGACATCGAATCACTGACAAACAAAGACAGCATTTTAATAAAACTTCTTAACACAAGCTGCATTCAGAAAATATGCACAGTGTAGTCACTTTGCATTTGTAATTTTTATGTTTTATTTTCTTAGTTATGCCTTCAAGCCAATCATGCATAGAATATCAAACATCTGGCTTTCATTTCACTAATCTAATCTCATACATTTATATTAATCTTAAAGAAATCGTTCTCTTTTTTATTGTTTTTATTACCTCTTATATACTAGTCTAAAAATACAAAAATTAGAGGCTGAGAAGTTAACACTTCCAGCCACTTCCATCATAACGGTGCCAGAACCAAAAAATATAATGGTGCCAGTCCTGACGGCTATTTTGCTGCCGATTCTTTGCCAATTCCATTAATGCCAACCCTTGAGGTGTTGCTCCATCTTGGCCCTGGCAGAAAAGACTGGCACCATCAGCAACCTACTATGCCTCTATTCACATGGCTGCACTTACATATTTTCACACCAGAGCACTGCTACAGATTTTCCACCAAATGAAAGAAAGAACATGCACTGGATAGGCAACAGCAACTCAAATACAGTCAGATTTAATAAAGCCTTTACAATCAGACGAAACAACACTAGTGCAGGACAGGTGTTAGACACATCACACTTGCATCAAGCACACACAAATATGCACAAACACGCACAAACACACACACACACACACACACACACACAAACAAACACATTCATACATCTTCATTAGCTGCTAGTTTGTCATCATTGCAAATATAAAGCCTAGGCCAAAACATCTCTTTGGTGTGAGGCAGAAAGCCAGAATCTCAGTCCATTGCAGGGTGTCTCTCACACACACACGCACGCACGCACACACCCACAAACACACACATACATGGACATGGGGAGAACATCCACAAAATCTGTGTAACTGTACAACTGAACTCTGGGTGAAATTAGGGGCACTACCGTCTATAGCAGACCCGGGCATTTTAAGGCCCGCGGCCCGATTCTGACTGGCCCGCAAAAGATTGCTTGGAATTAAGAAAATAAAACCTACTTTCAAAATTTTGCTTCACATCTCCACCTCAAACATTCAACCTGACTTTGATGCACTTGTTAAAGCTCAACAGAGGCTAGATTTCTCT
>JAOVVA010124994.1:0-11065 GCA_028565275.1 Leiocassis micropogon | reverse complement strand
CCATTTAATGCTTTATATGTCAAGAGTAGTATTTTAACGAGGCGAATAAGGAGCTAACTTCAGCCGCAGAATGAGACACTGCGCAATAAGAAGCCAAATGAATCGGAAGCTGCTAATAAGGAGCTAACTTCAGCTTCGTTGCAGGAGATTAATGTGTTTACCAACAATGCAATGCCACATTTGCACAAAATCCTCAAAAGAAGGCAATAGCAACTGTCAAGAAATTCCTTGTTAAAAAAGTTTGCAGAAAGAGCAGTGATTCCGTTAATGTGTATGTGTTTGTGTGCATGTGCATATGTATGAAAGTTGTCCTACACAGTAGCCCACTTCCTCCTCTCCCCTATTGTGTTACTTCAGTCACGATTCTTTGGTAGAGGGCAGGTTAATTTGTTTTATTTTTACTTTATATTTTACATTTTATATATATTATACATTTTTGAATATTCTGGGTTGTGGAACGAATCTTCTGAGTTTCTATTATTTCTTATGGGGAAACAATTTTTTAAAAATCAAATCTCCATACAGCAGTTTGTAATTTGGTGTAGTTTCTCCTGTTTTACCTTGTTTTTTTTTTTTTAATGTATTTTGAAGTACTGCAGGGAACTAATTTCCCAGCATGCACTGCACAACAGTACTGTCTCTAAGCTTATATAGTCTTGTTTTAAGTTTAGTTCAGTTTAGGTTGATTCTTGTTTCTTGTATCTATTGTCATTATTGTTATTTCTTCTGTAGTCTGTTTGGGTTAGGGTTTTATCTTTGTTCTTGTTTGTGTTTTATGTTTTCTTTATTAAGTATCTTATCATTTGGAACTATTTTATGCCATCAATACATTACAAAAAAATGAGGTTCTGTGACTTTGTAGTTGCATTGCCATCTGATGTGATGTCGAGTATACAATGCAGAACACAATGGTTCTCAGGGCAAATATGGCTACCTGCAAGGACTGCGAAGAAGGGACCAGGGTGTTCAATCATGGTGGTGTTTTAATACGAGGCATATACCAAGATTGTCCCACATAAATTCTCATCTGACAGGTTTGTTCTGTTTCAGTTATTTTGTTTAACAGATACGGTTTATGATTATTTTGGCAGGTGTTTTGTAATCAGTATTCATAATACTTATTCTTCTCAAGCTTTCAGGACTATGTGGGTAACCTTTCTGGTTGTTAGTATTTTGGCTGCTCATAAGTGACTTTTTACTGTGATAGCTGGATGCATTTAATTTGATTTACTGTGTAGCTTTATTATGTAGATAAGCAAAAAAGGTATCTGATGTGTGATTTACACGATCTATAAAATTCGGCTGAAAGACCATCAGGGCAAGGATTTTTAACATTGTTTAACTGGATAATGGCTTCGAGAAACTCTTTAGTTTTTATTAGCTTGTATAGAATATATAAACTTGAGGTTTTCAAAATAGGACATGTCAATTCAAAAAGGATATTTTTATATTAATTTTGGATACAGAGTCTTGACATTTGTTTTTACAATTTTTCATTTTCATTTTCGATAACATTTCCATTCATCGTCCCTAATTCCTTTCTTATTTCACTCAGTTTTTTTTTTTTAACGTTATAAAAAATATTTGTGGGTTTCCTAAGCTGGATGTGTTAATTCCAGCTTTAATTTGTGCTGTTAGGACTTCCTTGTTTAATCTTCCTCTGTTAATTCGGATTTAATGTTCTTTAGGTAATCTAAATCCTGATGGTCTTTTTTCTGTTTGGTTTAAGGCTAACATGATCTACTCGGCTAACATGATCTACTTGATCCACTAGTTTATTTATTTATTTATTTATTTTTATGGTGGGGTCAACAAATTAAATTAAATTTGTTGATACTTGAAAATTTCCCAGATCTTGGTACTTGTTCTTGTTAAAACTGCTTAATGCGTTAAATTTCCGGAAATGGATCATGTAAAGCCCCTTATTTTTAAACATGATTTTATATCAAATTTAACATAATAAAAAACATGTATTTTGATCTCTTTTTTTTAATAACCATATGATCGGTTGATCCAAATGATCGAATTCTGTAAGGTATTCAGTTTTATACACGGCAATTCGTACTGATCTAGATAAATAAATATGATGCATTCCCGTTTTAACCTTTTTAATGTGAAAGTCGTTTTCTTTAAAAGTATCTTTCAAATTGTATATTACACACAATTGCAGGTAATTTCTCTTCTTCTTCTCTTCAAAGTTAATAATTCTTATAGTTTTTATATTATAATTTTGCATATTTATCAGGCAGGGTGTGAACATGATTTTTTTTTTTTTTTTGCTTGGCTTGTTTGTTTGTTTGTTTGTTTGTTTTTGTATATACAGTCGCCTAGTCTTCCGGGAAATATTTCTCTATATGAAGTTATTTTAGATGAATCATTGGAGAATATATCCACACCACCAGCACGATCTTGATCGATATAAATCAAGGAGTCTTCATGTGTCCAATTTGTTTTTCACTCCATCAATGTCCATTTTTTTCTCGATCTTAGTTCGTGAGGAACAGCGATTTCACATTTTTCTTTCACATGGCAGACCATTTCTAGTCTCTATTTGTGCTGATTTTATGACACTTGAATGAATGGATATGACATTTAAAGACTAATTGATTAAAAAATAAAGGAACGGAAAATACTACAATTAATTATAATAAGCAAATCATTGATTTGCTTTATTTTCAGTCTCTGATGGAGATGTTTTTTTTTTTACATTAAAAATGTCTAATAGATCTTTTTCGTTTTAGTTCATATTAAATAAACCAAAGTTACTTGAGATGTCTGCGTTGAGTTGTATTTATTGAGACGAGCCAGTGATGGTTGTTGGGTTCTTTAATTTCTCAATATGTTCACTAGCGATTTGGTTGTGCTTAATTGCCTCCTTTCGTGTCTCAGTTGTGTTGTCCTTATTTTGTGATATTTTGTCCTTAGGTTGATTGTCAGTAAAATTCTTTTTGGAGGATGATGGTGTCTCTTACTTCTTCTTGGCAGCTCTCCTTCTCCTTACTTTAGCTCTTTTGCGTTTTGCTGCTTTACGTTTCGCAGGTTTCACCTTCCTTCTTCGGCTAGAGGTCACTCTCTTCGCTGAACGTTTCTTCGCCCTCCTCCGCCTCCCCTTCACTCTCCTGGGTGCCCTTTTAGTAGCTCTTTTACGCCTGGCCCCTTTAGATTTTTTCAGAGTTCGCCTCTTGGCTGGCCTCCTCACCGCAGCGCGTTTTCTCACCTTGAGCGGTCTGCGCGCCCCGGTCTTTTTGGTCTGCACGAGCAAGCCTCTCTTAACGAGCGATCTGAGCGCGAGCTTGACGCGCGAGTTGTTCTTCTTGACGTCGTACCCGTAGCCCGCGAGCGCCTTCTTCAGCGCGACCAGAGACACGCCTTTGGACTCCTGAGACGCAGCCACGGCTTTCAGAATGAGATCTGAAACTCTCGGTCCGGCCTTTGATCTGGATCTCCTTTTCCTCTCTGTGGCAGATGAGGCTGCCCGTCTTCTCGCGGTCCGTGCCATCGGATGCGGTTTGATGCGAATGTGTTGACTTCTTGGTGTGAATGTTTACGCTTGTTTATTGCTTAAAAAATAAGCACTTAGTGACAATTATTACGTCGAAATTGAAATTGACCTTCTCAATCAATTACATTTATTACGCCAAAAACCGGCGATCAGAACTGTATAGACTCAACCAAACGCGCGGTACAGAGTGGACTGGAAGATACATTTATACAGTTATAATGTATTGTTTATGTAAGGATAATCGGTTCTAAAATAAAAATAAAATAAATAAATTAATTAATTTAAAAAACTCTGTTTGCTTTTTTGCAAAAAGAGTGGTACTGTATAAAGTTACCGGTTGTGAAAAAAAATGTGAAAAATTGGTGGAGAGCATGCCAAAACGAATGAAAGCTGTAATTGCAAGTCGAGGTTATTCCTCAAAATACTGATTTCTTATTTAGCCAAAGCATTAACATAATTTGTTTACAAATTATTAGCATTTTGTTTTATTTGTGTTATCAAAGCTCTACAAATACTGCATGATCTTGGGTTATTTTTTTTACGGTTAATAACAATAGTTATATTTTGAATTTAGGAGAAATATTATTAGCAGTATTTCTCAAAAAAAAAATAAACAAAACTATTCATCAGCAATACATGCATCTGTAAGGAAAAAAAAAATTCGTTATTTTTATGGGTTTTTACTGATTATTTCGCAGTGGTCTCTCTTTTTTCCAGGGCTGTATACTACTAAAACTCTTTACTGATTTCAATTATTTTCAATATGAAATGCATAAATATTAGTAGCCCTCAATTCGTAATTAAATTATGCAAATAAAAAAATGATTTTGAGAGCTGAAATCAAACAATTCTAACACACAATGAGCAGATGCATGTATGTTTTCCGTATAATTTATATTAGCACTATATAATTTTTAATTATTTAATTCTACATTTCTACATTTGTATGTGAATTTACAGTGGCACGAAAAAATTTGTAACCCTTTCGGAATTTCATGGTTTTCTGCAAAATGTGATCTGATCTTCAAGTCAAGAGTATTGACAAATATATTGTGCCTAAAATAATTTTAAAAAATCATAACTTTTTCATATCTTTATTGCGCCTAACCATAATACCTTATAATGCTCAAAAAAGCTAATTGGAGTTAGGTGTTAGCATACCTGGATTCTCGATAAGAAAATTAGTTTAAAGTAGTGGACTAGAGCTATTTGACTGAAAAAAATATATATTTTAGTTTGCTCCACACAAGAAGAATATGCTGATATAAACCATGCCTCTCCAAAGGTGCTTTCTCAGGGTCTACAATCTACAATCAAAAAAGCTGGAAAGGGTTGAAAATGTATAATGTGAATGTATATTTAATGTAGAATGCAAGCAGGGACTCTGGCAGTACTAACTATGACAGCATAACTAAAAGGGATCCATGAGACTGGGGAAGTGGATAAGATAAGAAGTCTTATCAGGATTAAGCAGAAGGAACATCCAATCTCTGCACTTTGATGAGGCCTGAATCCTGACTGATACAGTTAGTTTATTCTATTTCTATATAAATATGAACATAGCTGTTGTGATACTATTCCAGATTCCAGAATTTACAGACCCAGCCCTACATTTGAACTCTTCTGTCACAACTACAACACATCTCACCACTGTCCTTCACCACTCTAACATACTTTTCTGCCACTATAGACTTCCTTATACTGTACAATACAGAACCACAGCTTCTTTCTTGGCACCCTGTCATATGCTTTCTTTAAATCCACAAATACACAATGGAATGTCCTATTACATACTGTGTACCCTAGTTTTGGGTGTTTGGTAGTGTTGATTGCAGTGTGATTGAAGTAGGTCTAAAGCAATTTGTTCTCAGGTAATTAATCAAGAGTAGTTTCAGGCTTCCTTAAGGTGTGAATTGTGGGCAGGGCTTAACTACATATATTCAAGGTGGATCTAGCTCAAACTTTAGTGTGCTTTAGTGTTTTATATAATTTGTTACAAAATACTTTGTTTGAGAAATTCCAGAGCTGGTTTCCGCCCTTGCCACAGCGTGGAAACAGCTCTGGTTAGAGTCACGAATGACCTGCTGATGTCGGCTGATGCTAGTTTTCCATCGCTTCTCATCCTGTTGGACTTGTCTTTGGCCTTTGATACTGTTGATCACAACATTCTTCTTCACAGATTACATCAAACTGTTGGACTCTCTGACTCTGTTTACAACTGGTTCTCATCTTATCTTACTGAAAGTACGGAGCATGTTGCCCTGCAACAGGCTAAATCCGCTACACACAATGTCACCTGTGGTGTTCCTCAGGGCTCTGTGCTTGGTCCCATTTTGTTTATATTGTATATGCTTCCCTTGGGCTGTCCCTTGGGCTATGCTGATGATACTTAGCTCTACCTCAGGATAAAATCAACCTCCTCGTCTACTCTGCCATCATCCACTTTGACCATATGTTTGGAGGAGATAAAGTCATGGATGAAGCAAAATTTCCTGCAGCTGAACAGCTCTAAGACTGAAGCTATTTTGGTAGGCATCCACCCCAGGTTAGGACATCTAACATCACCAGTATTACCTTTTCTGGTCAGGATATCCCATTGTCAACATCCGTTATTAACCTTGGGGTTAAAATGGACTCTCATTTGACGTACAGTATGAGGCTCATATCAAACATCTGTGTAAAACGTCTTTTTTACCTCAGGAATATTGCAAAACTGCGTCCAGCACTCACTTTTGCTGATGCCTAAAAGTTAGTCCATGCATTTGTCTCCTCCAGGCTGGACTTCTGCAATGCACTTCTCATTGGCACTACTGGAAAAATCCTTCAAAAGCTGCAGTATATTCAGAACAGTGCTGCTAGGATCCTGATGAGAGGGCGTAAATACGACCATATTAGGTCCATTCTTAAATCTCTTTACTGGATCCCTGTTTTATTCAGAATTTATTACAAGGTTGCCCTTCTTACCCACCAGTGTATTTATGGGGATGCCCCTCCCTACCTTAAAGAAATTATTACCTCACATACGTCCACATGCAACCTCCGCTCTGCATCAGTACTTCTTTTGAAACCTCCTAAGACTAAGCTTCATACTATGGGAGATCAGGCTTTTGGCTCAGCTGCACTTAGACTGTGGAATGCTCTCCCTGAGTATCTGAAGACACCACAGACTGTTGATGCTTTTAAATCTGGTCTTAAAACGTATATTTTTGTCAGAGCTTTAGGGTTTAATTAATTTGTAGCACTTTGAGATTTGCTTCAAATATAAAGTGCATTATGAATAAAATGTATTATTATTATTATTATTATTATTATATTGGATTCTTCTCCACTGGTAAGGTAGGTTTTTTAGTTTTGTACTGTTTTTAAAACATGATTGGCAAATCTACCTTTTGACTGTCTCAGTACTGTACAGTACCGCCTTTCATAAACATTGGTATGGATGTATTTGATCCATGGAGTTTAACTGGTAGGTGCACTTGTGGGGGTCATGCCAACAGCAAAAGGTGGGCAGTCATCTTTAATTGTCTAAGTCTAAACAAGAACTATCCATATAGAGCTTATCAAATCAAAGGACACGTCAAGCTTTATCAATGTCCTTTACTGGTCTTTTGCTCTGTGAGGTTGATCAGACCATAATACAAACTTCAAGGGAGCTTTAGATTAGATAGCTTTAGATAGCAATGGTGTTAACATACATTACAACGAAGAATGCATCTGGATCTTCAAACCTCCTCATTTGTCCCACTTGGGCAGAGCGAGGAGTATAGGATAGGAGTAGCAAGGAGAATCCTGGACTCTATGCTGTCCAGAGTATCGTCATATTTCAAATACAAAGGGTTGTCTACCCTTTGCATTGGGGTGGGTAGAAGAATAAAGAACTGCATTTTGGACTAACTGTAGCTTGTTTATTGAGAATGCAGGACAACCAAGTAATGCATTACAATAGTCCAGTCTGGAGGTCATGAATGCATGAACTAGCTTTTCTGCATCAGATATGGATAAGATGTTCCTAAGCTTGGCAATATTTCTAAGGTGGAAAAGGCTGTTTTTGTGATATTGGCGATGTTATGATATTATGTGTTACTGTCTAATATTATGCTCAGGTCTTTTACTGTCAAGCTAGTAGTAACAGTACATCCTTCTAAACGCAAACTGAATTGTGAAAGCTGTTGTGTACTGTTTTTTGGGCCAATAAGTAATATATCTGTCTTATCTGAATTTAGTAAAAGAAAGTTATTGGCCATCAATCTTTTATATCCTGGACGCACTCAGTTAGTCTAGACAACTTTGCTACTTTGGACCAGTGGATCAGAAAATTACTCTGACCACTTGTGTTGTGTCAGTAACTTTTAAACCTGCTGTGGCGTAACCATTAATTAAAAAAGCTATCCTGAATGCCCCGATTCTGTCCAACTTCAGGCCAATTCCTAAGTTACCATTTTTTTCGAAAGTATTGGAGAAAATTACCTCTGTACAGCTCCAATCTTACAGATGCACATGGCACATGGAAAAGCTTGTATTGTAGCAGTTTATCCAAAATGCTGTTGTGTGTTTTTTAACAGCAACACGTAAACAGGAACACATAACTCCTGACTTGACGTCCTTACACTGGCTCCCTGTGCTAGGGATCAAGTTAAGCACCACCATATCTTTTTGGTCTTTTAAAGCGATACAGCCTAACACAGTCTCACAGGTTTAGTGATGAGCTTTTACTTACAGGTCCCAAATTGAGGTAGAAGAGTCGGGCGATCGTTCGTTGCAGGCTTTAAACTTTGGAATGAGCTGTCCTTATATATCAGACAGGGCCTTACTCTTCCTATTTTTAATTCTCACCCTAGAACCTTTTTATACTTTTTGGCATTTAATAAAGTGTGACAAGATATTATTCTCCCTTTTTTATTATTATTTTATTTTATTGTTTGTTTTATTTGGATTTAGATTTTATTTAAATTATTTTCCTTATTATTGTCTGTTTCTATATCAGCAGCTATTTTAGAATAATACAACACGTTGCTCAACTGTTTTGTTTTAAATCTGCTTTAAAAATAAATTTTGTATTTTTTCCTTAGACTTATGTTGGTCATCTCTTTGATGTTGGTCCTCTTAGTTACGCATACTACAATTGATCATTTTATGATTATCCAAGCTTAGTTTGGTATAGTGGTAATGTATCAAATACCAGGTGGGCAAAACATTTATTTATTGGAAGGCAACATATGCAACATATTCCATTCTCTTATTATTTCATGTAGATTAGAAAATGTTGCGCACTGTCAGCCTCCATGCATAGAGCATAGGCAGCCCAGGTTTACTTTACTGCATGGAGCAGTATGGTAAACCTGGGCTGCCTCTGCCAAAGCTGGGAACTGCTTCTTATTTCCCTTCTCATTTTTGTGATAAGGATTTTAGCCGTTTTACTCTCTGCAGAATAAGGCTCAAGCTTTATGCAGATTTCTTCTATACAGGTTAAGCAAGATAGCTACTGTCTTTGTGAATAACTGGAAAGGGACTGGAAAGCTGCACAAATCCTTTTTTGGATTAGTGCATGGTGTGCAAAGAGGTAGTGATAGTGTATTGTTTTTATTTTTTTAATTAAATTTTATTAAGAGTTTAATAAATTATTGATATGTATGCATGTAAACTTAAGATATGAAGGGTCTGTAATACATTTCATAAATATATAGTTTTATACATACAAATGTAATGCATTATTTTTTGTCAGCCGTCTGTGTCAAAGATGCAATTTCTACAGGAGAGAGGGATTACGTATTTCAGGAAGAATGACTCCAATCCTGGTCCTTCTAAGAGACTACGTCTGGAGGTAAACAGCCCTTCTCCTCATGCCTTCCAGCTCCTTCTGTTCTAAGGCCTGTTTGTCATGTAAGTGTTGCCACTCAGACCAATTTTAAAGTGTCTGTTAGTGCACAAACTAACGAGAGTGCAACTGTTGGCACCCAATCAGATTTTCTTCCACCACCTACCCCAATTCTGAACCGCAGCATTTCTGCTTTTGTCACCCTTACTGATCTTCCTGTTGGTGTCGTTCTGGCTCAGAGAAGGTTGATGTTTGATACAGTATGTGTTTTTTATGCATTTCATTTTGCTATTGATGCTTACCTAGACCCCCTATTTTTTTGTACTTTTATGTTGGGCCTTATACTTTGTATTTTGATATTGAATTTTTCATCTCCTTGTTTGTCATTATGTAGATGTACATACTATTTTATTTTTGTGTCTACTCTTATTAAACTCAGTATTCATAAAACTGATTGTATGTCTTTTGGTTATTTGTCTATATTCTTACTAGGACATGTGAACACGGCTGCAGGTGCATGTGTTGCACGTGTATCCAACACCTGTTTCAATCCTTCACCAGGTGTGCTCTTGTCTCTGCCAAGTCTGGCACCTGGCGCCGTGTCTCTGCCAAATCTGGCACCTGGTGCCTTATGCTCGTGTCTGTGTCGGGCCCGGCACCTAGTGCCTTATCTTATTTATTTATCATACACATGACAGCTAATTAAAATAAGTACAGTTCATGTCTGGGTCACTCTAGGTTTTTTTTTCCATGTACGTTGGTCACACACTGTACACTGAGTATCATCCCCTTACTGCTATGATTTACGATCTGTCTTATAGCCTGTTTTTGTTGGCTTACTTATGAATGAACCCAGTATGTTTTATGACCTGTCATACTCCCGGTCTTCTTTACTTATCTCGCCTCTAAGTGAACCCAGTATGTTTTATTTCACTAAGATTAATATTATGTCAATTAATATTATCATATTGTTACATTTCTGCATGGACAAGTATATTTTAATAAAACTAATAAAAGTAACAAGTATATTTTAATAAAATATGCTTACAGGGTAAAGCATTTTTTTTATTTGTGTCCAAGTGTAGTGACTGTTCTTTTAATATCTGTACTGTAATAATGTCCCCCATGAAGAAAAAAAAGAAAAGTTTCTTTTTTGGTCATACCCAAACAGGGTATATTATTTCTTATAAGGAAATTTGATTTGATATATGAGTGGTTTGATATACAAGTATGCTTCCAGAAAGATATATACAGTATATTGTTTTGCTTGTATCCAATTGTGTTGCACAATTTTTAAAATAAAATCTCCATACAGCAGTTTGTAATATGGTGTATTTTCTGTCCTGTAGTAGTGCAGGAGAACGAGGCTAAAGTTAGCTCCTTATTCGCAGCTTCCGATTCGTTTGGCTTCTTATTGCCAATTTATCGTTTATCTTATTTATCGTTACTAACGGGAGTGTTCACGTTGGCGAAAGCTGCGCAGTTTATCAATAAAACGTTATTTTGGTGGCTGAAACCATTCTGGCCAGGCAAATATAAACTATACAAGTATACAATGGTGTAAATCAGAAGCCAAATTTTAGTAGCTTAAATTTCTCTGGGCCAGGCAAATATGAACTATACAACACCTAGCAGGTACCCAACGATATAGTAAAAGTGAAATTGTCCTGGCCCAGATTGATTTTACACTTTAAAAAGGATGGAAATATTTGACTATTTAATTGTATTATTAAATCGACTTTTGAATT
>JAOVVA010124945.1:0-11068 GCA_028565275.1 Leiocassis micropogon | reverse complement strand
GTCACCTGACCGAGGTTATATATGCCAAAATTTTTGGCGTGTTTGACACACATGCTTCAACAACCGGTCACGCGAAGGGCGTTTCCATAGCGTTTTCATGCAGCATCGAGTGTAGCTTTTGAAAGGGAACATTGGTTCATTTCTGCTACCCCAAGCAACATAACTTATAACACGTAAAATTAACGTAGAACATCTAACAACTTAAGAACATCTAACTTCAGTATATCCAACTTCACTATGTCCAGCCTCAATGAGGCCAGGATCCCCAAATCCTGTCTTTAGCATGACCAGTCTCTGTCGCACAGCCTTAACATGCCCAATCCCATTATTTCCTGGTTCAATATGTCCAGGTTCAACATGCCTACCTTCAGCAAGTCTGGGTTCAAACATTTCCAGCATCAACAATTTAAGCCTCAACAAGTCTAGCCTCAGCCTTTCCAGGTCCAACATGCCCACTCTCAACATGTCGAACCACAACAAATTGAGGTTCAGGATGTCCAGGTTTATCATGGCCAGGTTCATCATGCCCCGCACCAATATGTCGAGTTTCAACACATCCATGTCCAACCTGTTCAGGGAATAATGGCCACCCTTAATATGTGCAAGTTCAACATACTCAGGTTCAGCATGACTAACTTTAACATGTCTCAGCTTTACCAACTTCAAAATGCCCAGCTTTAACATATTCAGGCTCAACACATAATGTCCAGTTTCAGGTATTAAGTAACCCATCTTTTTGCCAGAATTTCAGAATGTTTTTTTCTCTCTTGTCAAGCAAAAAGTATTTCATCAGGAAGTCAAGCATTTAACAGGCTGGGAAGTCAGACAATGACTCGCAGTATTAGCCTTTCTAATCTGGTGAAAAATGTCTTCTTAATGAGATTACCTTCCACAAGGGAAGTGTGAGATTCATTTTTTGAAACCACAGGATACTGGAGAACCCTTCACATCTTTAATAAGACAGAAATGTTAAAAAATTCAAATAAATTAAAAAGCCATGACCTCAGGTTTTCTTAGCTAAATGTGTTCATTATATTGAGAAATGTATCTGTAATAAAGCCCATGACACTCAATTGTCTCATAAATATTAATACACACTGCATAATAAATTCATAAAATCCTCTTTAAAACAATAATCTGCACAAAGCCATCAGTCTAATCCCGAAATTATCTTTAAGCCATGTTCAGAGCTGCACTGTGAATCAGGTAAACAAAAAATCAGTGTTAAGGTGAATCTGCTGTATTGGCTTTACTTGTCGTCTGTGTCTGAGAAGATCCTCAGCTACCACTTGCCATATTAAACAAAGCGAGATACACGTGCAGTTCAAACAGCTCCATTTTCAGCTCTTATTTCCCAGATGCACAAGACTGAATTATGGCTGATTCATATAAATTGCTGAGTCGGAGTCTCTTCTTTAAATCTCACCGTCCACCTTCAGCATCAGCTGCTAAAACTTTATTCCTTTTTTATTTTAGAACTTTATTCAACTTTATTCAGTATTTATTCACCATCTGAGCTGCACCTTCACATTTCCTGTAAATGACTGACGCCGCTGGGATTCACTGAACTGTTCGAGCCGATGCTCTCGGTATGAGAGTGACTGTCAGTGTGATTTAATTCCTCACAGCACTGCATTGAAGGTATTACTGTAGAGCCTCCACACACTTCCTGTCACATCAAATCTCTAACACTGTGAGGAGTGATGAGTGATTTAACAGACTGATGTGAACATTATAAAATACTCTGAAGAATAATAAACTGTAACTCTCTTGTATCTTTATTGAGGTTATTGTTTCTCTAGTATTCTTAGTCAGTCATTGTCAGGAAAACTTCCTTTACAGCAAAGACACTAAGATCCGCCACTGTGATGTACAGTCAGTATCATGGCTTTCACTGTGCTGTATCTTGTCTCTCACTATGCTGTATCTAGTCTTTTACTGCGCTGTATCTCGTCTCTCACTGTGTTGTATCTTGTCTTTCAGTGTGTTGTATCGTGTTTCACACTGGGATGTATCTTTCACCATTCTGTATCTCATCTCTCCCTGAAGTGGTTCTCATCTCTTACCATGCTGTATTTCATTACTCACTGTGTTAGGTCTCATCTCTTACTATTTTTCGTTTTTGTGCTGCGATTCTTTTTTAAAGTACTGACTGCCATCATTTAATGTGCTGAATCTCATCTCATTGTGCTGGAGTTTTTCTCTCAAGTTGTTAGACCTCATCTCTCATTGTGTTTAATCACACCTGTCACTTCTGCACTCATCTTATATCTTACTGTGATAAATCTTATTCATCAATGCTCTCACTGGATCTCAAGCTGGATTTTGTTTCTCACTGTGCTGGACCTCGTTAATCACAGCTGGACTCACCCCATCTTGTGTTGGACCTTGTTTCCTCATGCTGTGAAAGAATTCAAGGAATGCAGTTTTTCTCTATATATATTTCCCTCTCTATATTTTTTTCCCTTTTCATATACTTTCACCAAGCAATTGTCCTTCACATCTGCTGTTGCTTTTTTTGTGGTCTTGACTTTTTCTGCACATTTCCTTTTTTACACACTTCCTGAGGAAACTTCCAACAAATAATGAATAAGTCCATAATCAGTGTATTGTTACTGAATTACACCACACACATGGGAATTAAAAATAAAGTGATTACAATAAGTGTTGCTTGTTCATAGATGAAGAGAATATTAGAGAAGTGTGTTAAGACCTTATATCTGTCAACGTTTACGAGTACTAACACTGCCAAAACAAAATTGAAATTTCATATTAAAATTTTATTATATATGTTATATACACTGCCTTGCCAAAAAGTCAAAATTGGATAATTACTGCAGGGATTAATACGTTTCAGCTGCAACAAGTTATTTAACCCTAATTGATGTAGTGAGAAGTTTCTAATTTCTTACACAGCTATGCTAGAAGATGCTGTGGTCATTGCAAAGATGGTACTTTGTTTCAGAAGGGTCACATTACTGTGCTGTATCAAGATAAAAATAACTGAAACTAAAACTGGGTTATGAACTAAAAACACTAGAAAAGTTGCTGTAGTAGGGATAAGATGCAGGTTGCCCCTGGATGGCACACTAATTTTGAGTCGTGGCCCCAGCCCAGTACTTGAGGGTGGACGGCAGCTGGGATGAAGAGCTGTCTCGGAGGAACGTTACTAGGACCTGGCTCCTGTTCAAGAGACTGCATGACCTGGTTTTCCACTTCCAGAGGCGTGGCGACCATGAGGCATTGAGGTGGTAAGATGGTGTCTGGAGTGGGCGTGTCCTGAGGGGTGGAGAACTGTCGAGAGTGTACGTTGGGTTTGGCATTCTTGGACCCTGGGTGGTAGAACATTGTGAAGTTAAACCTGGAGACAAATAGGGATCAGCGTGTCTGGCATGAGTTGAGCCTCTTGGCTGACTTGAAATACTCTAGGAAACCATGCTTGAGAACGTTGCCTTCTCAGCTAGAGTGCTCCACCGGAAGGGAGTCTTTATAGACGTGAGTGATGTCAGAGGAGTTGCCACCATGCTATAATTCCTGGTGAAGCGCCTGTAAAAGTGGCCAGTCAGTGACTGCTTTTACTTTAGCTGGATCCATCTGGATGCCTGATGGAAAGATGAGGTAACCAAAAAATGATGTGGATTTTTGGTGAAATTCACACTTTTTTGGCTTTGACATAGAGATTGTTCTCTATCTAGCATTGCAGGACTTGATTTTCGTGTACTCTGTGTTCCTTTAGTGAACAGAGAAAATCATGATGTTGTCAAGGTAAGTGAAGATGAAGATGTTCAAAAAGTCTCGAACGACATTATTGATAAGAGTTTAAAAAACGGCTGGGGCGTTGGTTAAGCCAAAAGGAACTACCAGATACTTGGAATGACGGGTGGAGGTGTTGATGGCTGTCTTTCATTCGTCGCCTTCTCGGACCTAACTCTGACTAAATGGTAAGCGTTTCTTAAGTCCAGTTTGGTGAAGAGGCGGGCGTCTTGCAGAAGCTCAAAGGCTGTAGACATTAAGGGGAGTGGGTATTGATCTTTGACCGTGATTTCATTGAGTCCTCTGTAATTTATGCAGGGACATACAGTAGGGACTTTTTTCTCTACCAAAAAATAATCTGGCTCAGCCTGGGAAAGAGGAGGGGCGAATGATGCCTGCGGCTAGCGGTTCAGAGATGTAGAGTTCTATTGCGTCTCTCTCAGGGCACGATAGGGCATAGGGGCGTTGTTGGTGATTTGCCAGAGAGGAGGTCAATGGTGCAATCATAAGGTCAGTGGAGAGGGAGCGAGACAGCATGTGATTTGCTACAGACCTGTTTCAGTTCATGATATTCAGCAGGAACCTTGGACAAACTGGGGATTTCTTTTGGAGAAGTAGTTAATTTGCTTCTGGGAGAGGCAGAACAAAGACAGGAAGACAAGCAGAAAGGGTTCCATTTAAGGACACTTCTTCTCATCCAGTCAATGTGGAGGTTATGTTTTTTTTAGCCATGGGAGGCCAAGGACAATTGGTGCATGAGGGCTCTTGATAATTAGGAGAGAAATGCTTTCGGCGTGGTTTCCTGAAAATTGAAGTGTGAGTGGGGCTGAGCGATGGGTGATCGCAGAGAGTTTGCTGTCATGTAGTGCCTAGACATGGAAGGGTCGATTGAGTGGGACCAAAGGAATCTTGAGCTGAGTGGAGGTGGCTATAAGGTTTTGATCTGCCCCAAAGCCTACAAGGGTATTCAGGATGTGGGACTGGTTATCGTAGGTTAGGTTTACAGGAAACAGTGGTCATGTATCTGGGAATGACCTGACCATGGGGGCCCCCTGTACTCCCAGAATTACCGGGGACCCTGGGCTTGCAATGGGCAAGTTTGTACTAGGTGGCCTGCTTGACCACAGTAGAAGCAGGAGCCTTTATTGTGACATTGCTGATATTTCTTCAACGAGATATGAGTACGACCAATCTGCATGGCTTCAAGCGTAGGCATGGTGACAGTAAAGACCAGTGGTTGAATAGGAACAGGGGTTTTGGGCCACTGATGGTCCGCCTGATAGTGGGCTTGTTTGCAGACGTCAATACATGTAGCAAGGTCCATGAGTCCTTGGATTGTAAAGGGAAGCTTTTGAGCTGCCAGTTCATCCTTAATTGGATCAGCGAGTCCATTAACAAAAGTGTCAAAGAGCCCTGATCATCCCAGCCACAAGAGGGGGCCAGGATACTGAAGTCGCTGGTGTAATCATGTAAAGAGCAGGATCATTTGGTTAACTTTAGTAAGTGGCCTGCCGCCTAAAAAACGAGCAGCCGAATACCCGCCTCATTTCAGAGGTGAATGCCCCATAGGTGGCACTCGCTTGCTTTTTTCAGTAAGGTAACCAAATGCTGTATGCTACATGTAGCATATGATGTATGCTACATAGACTGTTCTGTGGGGAAGGACAAAGATTGCAACTCTAGTACAAGAGAGCATTGAGACAGGTATGAACGACAGGTGAGTGGATCGTTGTCGCATATCGGTGGTGCAGGGAGGTGTGGCTTGTGACGGGCGAAGTGTGCTGGTGGTGGTGGCCGCACCTGAAGAGCAGGAGATGGAGTAAGGTGCAGCTGCTGGATCTGATCAGTAAGGTTGGTCATCATGTGTGTGACTGTGCGAAGTGTGGTCATGATGTGCTGAATATCCTGTTGACGAGAGCCTAAAAGCGCTCGCAGAGTCATGGGTGATCATGGATTGGCTCGAGACGTGGCTGTGACCTGGCATACCATGACACTTTAAATTGAGAATCTTTGGGATGTGCTGGAGAAGGCTTTATGCAGGGGTGTGACTCTTCCATCATCAGTACAAGATCTTGGAAATAAATTAAAAATAAATGCATAAGCTTATCAAAATTATGCCACGACTGTAATCAAAGCAAACATTGAAACAAAGAATTTTAGAATGTGCAAATTTTATTAAATGCTATTTTGTTAAGTATTCAGTGGCGATTGGTAAACTCTACTCATTTAGAGTGACACTTTATGAGCAGCTCAAATATATACTAAGAGCTGTTTAAAAATTACAGATGTGTGTTCAGTGTTAAAGGAGAGAGTCTGCTGCTTTATAAACATAGCGAGTGTGTTCAGGTGGTCTGGGTGGTCAAGCTGGATGCAGCCTCCCTGTGGACCTCATTATACTCTGAACTCTGCTGTGAGAAAGCAAAAAAAAAAAATGAGAGAGAGAGAGGTAAAAATGTAAAATGTGGATGTAGCAAAATTGTCAGCTGATGAAATGTCTTAGTTCTAAAGTTCTGCTTTTTAAACTCATTTCTAATTGGGCAAAAAAGATCCTCCGGAAAAAGAAGAAGCTGCTTTTGCTCTTGTTGCTGATTAAAAAAAGATTCCAAAGAGTGAACACTGAAGTATGCGCATGTCTGGCTTCATCAAGGTGGATCGTTTTCGTAATTAAATAAGGAAAGGCACTTTTTCTATTGTGCTGTAAGAATGTTAATGAGTCAGTGAGGGTTCTGACTGTCTGAGGGGATACATGCTGATCATGAGCACCTGACTGGCATGCTGTGGTTTTGTGTGTTTGTTTAGGGTTGTGTGTGGGTGTGTGTCAGTTTCCACCAAAGTTGGCATTGGAAAACTTCAATCCCATATTAACTGGATCAATAATAAAACAAATTGAAGCTCAATCACACTCACACACAGACAAACACGCACACACACACACACACAGACACATGCATCATTCTTTTTTTTTAAATCCCATTGAGCTCTTCTGAGAGCAGAAAGAAGGATGATTTACATTTTCTTTTAGAGACTCTCCTTCACCAATGAGTCACAGCAAAAAGCTAGCATTTGCCAGCAGGATAATTTGGAAGAATTTAAGCTGTGATGTTCTTACTGAGGTTCCTCCTGAAAAGGTTCCTTCCTGTGTGTCCATGGAACCGAATCCCCAGAGTGTCCATAAACCTCACACCCTTTAATCTTGTCTCCTCTGTTTGACAGCAGACAGTGAGCTGGAAACAGCAAGGATTAGAACTAAAAGGTGATCAGGCTAACAGATGTCTCCATTTCTCACCTTCATTTCTGCCCTCTGATGCTCTGTAGATATCTGGAGATCCAGAGTAAGTCTTTTGTGTGAAGCTCTGCAAATCTTTGGCGATGCTGAACAAATCTTATGTGTAAAGTTCTGTACATCTCTGCAGATGCTGAATGATTATTTAATGAAAAGCTCTGATGCTTTATACAAGGGGCGTTCAAGTCAAAATTTTGACTTTTGATTTTGCAGAACAACCGACTATTAAGTATATTTCTTTATATAATTCCCTGCTACACTAATGCACTTCAAATGTGAACTTTCAAATGTGTTTTACTAGTGCTTGGATACCATACAGGTTGAAAGTTCTCTCAGTACGCCATGATCAGGACTGCCTGCTTCACGTCTAAAATGATGGCTTCCCACAAATACCTTTAACCCTTTAAAACCTGCCATAGAAGAGCACTGCCATAGTGTAACTTGGTATTTTTTAAACACTGTAATGTATGACAAAAACATATGTCATGTATCAACACAAACCATGCACTTCCACCTTCAATAACATATATATATATATATAATAAATGTGAATTATGGCAGGGGTAGCTCATGGTTAAGGTGGTAGACTATTAATTGGAAGGTCCTGGATTCAAATGCCAGCACCACCTTAAAAGTGTAAGTTGTTCTGGATAAGGGTGTCTTCCAAATGCCATAAATATATAATAATAAGTAACTAAATAAATTGCATAAAAATGAAAGATTTTCTTTCTTTCTTATATATTTTTTTCTAAATAGAGAAGTGCCACAAATGGCAACCTCAAACTTTAAAGAAAATACTTTAAAACACCACAAAATTTGATCCATCTACATCAATTAGTTTCCAATATATACAGTCATGTACAGTAAATGTTAATGCCCCCTCTTTTAAGTCTATTTCTTTTGTGTAAATACATAATAAAAATCATCTGATTTAAGTGGGTCTTAGTATTAAGCGAAAACAACCTCAGACAAGCAACAACACATCAACACACTTTTTCACCATGCCATTATTTATTTAACAAAAATGAAGCTGTAATGAAAAAGAAATCAAAAAATAATCTTTAAAAAGGTTAATTATTAGCACTAAACTAAGACAAAGGTACAAATGTACACAACATGTGAACACGGGCAATCTGGAACAGAAGAGCAGCCAAACAAATCATCCTCGTGCTCAGAGAGTATTACAGACAAAGTAACTTACTTTCTTTTGTCATGCGTCTGTCATGTCTGGGTCTGTGATGTAATTTGATGGTGTAGGAGTGTTATCTTGTGTTAGCTTGAAGGGAATTAAACAAAGTATTCTCTTTAAAACATGACACATGGACAGTTTCCCTCATCACACAGTTCCTTTAGGATTGCACAACTGCTCTCAGGATTGGTTTATTCAGGAAGTGAAGAATAAACATATGTTAATGATGATGATTATGATGAGGATGATGGTGATGATTATGGTAAAAATGAAGGCTAAAATTTGAACATTTACTCTTCTATCTTTCCTTCTGTATTTATAGAGCCATGGAGTGACAGATTTATGAAAAGAATGGCATGATGTATAGAAACGACTGATGTAGTAAGTGGGATGGGGTAAACGAATGTAAAATAATTATTTCCCTCTTGTCTTTTGTCAAGTGATAGAGTAATGCAGAGGTAGTAAAGGATTGAGTGATGGAGTGAGAATAATGGAATGATGGACAGATGTAGAGGAATGAGTGATGGAGGGAGAGTGATATTATGATGGAGGGATGTAGAAGAAAGAGTGATGAAATTATGGAAAGTTACAGAGGAATGGGCAATGGTGTAAGAGTGATGGTATGATAGAGACATGTCGAGGACTGAGTGATGGAGTGAGAGTGATTGTATGATAGACAGATGGAGAGAATTAAGTGATGGAGTGAGAGTGATGGAATGATGGACAGATGTAGAAGAAAGAGTGATGAAATGATGGAGAGATGTAGAGAAATGAGTGATGGAGTGAGTGACGTAATGATGGAGAAATGTAGAGGAAGGAGTTATAGAGAAGAAAAAAGACAGAAGAATAAGCACTGCAATGAGAGAGATGGAATGATAAAGTGAGGTAGAGGAACAAAAGGCTCAGAGGGATAAATGATGGAGTGAAGTAAAGGAATTAGTGATGGAGTTGATGGAGATGATGTAGTGAGAGTGATGGAGTGAAAGTGACGTAATGATGGAGTGATTTAGAAGTTATGCCATGGATAGAGAAATGGTTACATAAAGATGTAGTAATAGAGTGATGAAGTGAAAAAGTGATTGAATCTAAACATTCTTTCCTTGCTGTTCCTTCCTGTTTATTTATAGAGACGCACCGAGTGGGACAAAAAGAAGAGGAGACGTGGTTGCTAGGCAACTTTAGGGTGAACTACGACCTCCACAACTTAAAGCTCCTGATCCAGCAACTGATGTGTGTGCAGATCATGTCAGTGAGGAATCGTCCTGATCTGAAGGAGGATGTCTTTAACCTGGCCAGGTGAGTTTAGTGAGGACGCTCTCACACACACACCCAGAGAAAGTGATGATGATGAATGGAGGAGAGCAAGGGATGTGTGACTCTGTTCTGCTCTTTTTATCTTTCTCTGTTTCAGTGCATCGCCCACCAACTGAATGTCTGTTAAACAGACAGAGATTAAGGAAAAGGTGATAGAGGGAATGATGGTTGGAGCAAGTGATAAACTGATGGTGAAAGAGGTGATAGAGTGATGGAGGGGACACGTAATTGGTAGGGAAGAGTCATGAACAGTGGGATGGAGGGGTAAGAATAAATGAGCAAAGGCGAAGGCCAAAGTGATGGAGTTGTAAAATGGCGCCATGATGCAGAAGGACAGGTGATGCGCTATGACATGACGGAGAGGAATGAGTGATGAAGGGATGGTGTATAGAGAGGGAAAGTTGAAGTGGAATGTTAGAGAGATAAGTATTAGAAGAGGGATGAATTGATAGGGAGAGAGCGATAATAAAGAACAAGTGATTAAAGATGAATGAAGTGACAATATGATGAAAAGTGACAGTAATGGATGGAGTGACAGTGAGACTGAGTGATGGGGAATGCTGGGAGGTTTTACTAATGTTATTGTGCTTTCCTGAAATAATTCCTGAATCATTAGCAAGCTAAAGTGATGTGATTAGCACTCTCTCTCTCTTTCTGTGGAAAAGAAAAAAGCGAAGCAGTGAAACAGTAGCCTTATTCACGCTGGATTAGTTGTATCTGAGAATTAGTGTGGATTTAATTAAGTCTGAAAAAGTAGTAATTTTGAAGCTAATCATTGTCTCTAATTCTCCAAACACACTGCGTTTCTTCAGTTATAATAATCCTGTTCAAATGATGTTAATAAAACAAATGTACTCTGATTAAAACTAATCCTACTTCAACAGTCTTTATGCCCAGGAACCATTGAATCATTTCCAGCTCCACAGAGGGCGCAAACATTCAGTGGAGCTTCTTTGTGTTTTATGAATGGAAAACTGAACTGGACGCTCCTGAACTGTTATATTTAGATGCCATCTTCCCCACTCTCATTGATCACTCAGTTTTGTTGATGGTGAATTGACTGGTTGCTTTACATTCCTGTTCTCACTCATGTCTGTGTTTCCTTCTGGCTCTCCATTTAAGTTGTCATAGTAAGTCCTGCCGTAGTCCCTGCTTGTCCCTACTCTACACTAAATGTATATTCACCTTATACATTACTTGACTGTGACCATACCTAACTGTTATCTCTCCTTCTCGTCTGCTTTCTCCACCTTCCTTTTCTCTCTTCTCTCTTTCTCCCTCTCCCTGTCTCTCTGTTGAATTCAATTCAATTCAATTTTATTTGTATAGCGCTTTTAACAATTGTCATTGTCGCAAGGCAGCTTTAAACAATCAAAATAATTATTTAAGTCTGTATGGAAGGTGAGTGTGCAAGAATCAAAATGAGCAGATCGTCCCTGGTGAGCAAGCCGCAGGCGACAGTGGCAAGGAAAAACTCCCTGAGATGGTAATAGGAAGAAACCTTGAGAGGAACCAGACTCAACAGGGAA
>JAOVVA010124914.1:0-11069 GCA_028565275.1 Leiocassis micropogon | reverse complement strand
TAATATAATATAATATAATATAATATAATATAATATAATATAATATAATATAATATATGTTTTATTTCCTGTATATTCCCAAGCTGGTTTACAAATTAGAATCACTAAACAAATTATTATTCAAGACAATAGAACAAGGATAACATACTGTAAGGATACATCTTTAACTTTTATTTCTTTTAGGGAGCATAAAATATTAGGGAGATGAATCACAAACTCTCCTAAGGTATTTCAAAGTTCTTCTCAGCAGAAAACCTCATAGAGTCTCACAGAGAAGGTCACACCAGGTATTATGACATCATTCTTCGAAATTCGCCCGTGTGGTTTGTTTTGTGTACCCAGCCCATAATAACCCAGCTAACTGTCAGGTGCGCATAACCTATTTCCCCATCTTCAGTTATTATTATTCATATTTCATTTCATTCATATCTGTAATTGTGGTAAGATGTTGTTATGAGACATTGGGATAAATTTCCACCACTTCCCTGAGTGCATGGCCTGATTAGATCCAGTACATAAATGAACATTGATTAATTGCCTTTGTCTTTAATTTGATAGTAAAATGTTAACAATGAGTTTGCTGCTGTTTATTGATAGCCTAAACATTATGAGACCAAACTATAATCATCCATCAGAGCTTTTATACAGTATGGGGCTTTCTTACATGTAGCATAACAGACAATGGCCTATGAATAATGTGTATTAGTCCCTAGTTGAACTAGAAAACAGAAGCTAAATACTCATGCAAATCAAGACCAATTTGACTCCAGATACCTTTGTTCAAATGGCTGTTAGCATATTTTTCCAGCTTGATGGGGTGTAAATCCTGTACCCATCCATTTGTGCACTGTACATGTTACACTGTTACAATGTAATATTTATGTCTGAATTGCTCAGCTGAATAAGCATTAACACCAACCACAAGATAAGAAAAAACATCAGGTGTGTTTAACGGAGGTAACATCAGCCGGCCGGTCCACATGAACGCTGCGATGGATGATTAGACGTTTGTCTCATTTTAACATTTTGCCAACAAATTAAAGACAAAGACAATTAATAAATGTTAATTAATTTACTGTATGCATCTACTCAGGTGATGCACTCACAACGCTCTCGTCTTTTTTTTTTACAATAATAGTCATGTTATTGTAGTCAGTGCTGCACTTTTTTACGCAACAGCATCTTATGTATCATAATTATGTAAAGACAGAGCAAATATTGAAGTATGCAAATTTTACAGAATACACGGTGAAATTGAAAAAAGGACAAATTTAAACATTTTGATGTTAAAACACAGTATACACTTGTGATGTGACATGTGGTGTGGACAGGGGGATCTCACTGAAATTAGACTTTAGAAATTAGACCAGGATGGGATGTCTACATTATGGTCTAATAAAGTCAGAATGAGCATTGAACATTTATGCGTACACAAAGCACATTTTACATTTTAGGGGAAAAGAAAGATCCCCAAGACCTATTGTACTACGATACCAGTCCTTGTTCAGGCATTAATCAGGAGTATTTGGATATTGTGTTCAGGTGAAATCAATCCTAAATGGATGGACCACAGCATCATGTGCCCAGTGACTCTCAGTATTCAGCTCTACTTTAATACACCACCCGTTGTTTTCATTAGAATATAACATTGTGTTCTTGGGGTTATTAGAGTTAAAGCGTTCACTCACTACTTTTGCACACTACAGTACATACAGTATTAAGGGTTATTGGTTTTAATACAAAATAAAACTGAGTTGTAGCAAAACACTGATCAACATTACAGCTGGTAGGCTCATGAGCCAGTTTTCCAGTCCTGAATAGAGTTGTTGGTTCTTTTTTTGTTCACTATAAATGTCAAAGACATGGTGACTTCACAGCAAGCAGCCCTTAGACTGTCACTGCAATTGTCAATCAATGGACATTTATACAACAGTTAGTTCCGACTGAGTAATCTGAATGCACGAGAGGCATTCTATGAGTGCTGATATAGAGTACAACAGCACTGGGACGCATCACTCCACTCCACAAGTGTTCCAATTATCTTTAACCCCTGATCAAGGGCAGTACTTTGAGCGTACACCCTACATAGGGCACTAACTTGACATTTTATGCTATTTGGGATTCAACCCCGGCCGCGAGTTCTTTGGCACTCGTGTCTGCGACTGCATTACAACAGTGCTGATATTCAGTACAACAGTATTTCCTATCATGCGATTTTGCTTAATCGGGTCTTCTTCTGTTTCCTAATGTGGTCTTCAATAAAGAAGAGTTTTTTTTTTACTATGAAAGCACACATGTACACACACTAACCTCAGATGACTGAAGGAGCTGATCTCTCTCGTTCAGCTGGTCCTCATAAGCCAGTAAGAGTGGGGATAAATATTTCATATCCAGCTGCAGGCAATTGAAAGCATGACAGAAGTGCTTTAGTGAAAGAGCAGAACAGATCAAAATCCTTAAAGACACTTTACACTGAGTGTCAGCATCACACACGGCTCATCGCCCTTTCGGGATTATGGGACGACCATTAAATTATTAGTCTTCATTATTTTCACGAGCCATTAGTTTTGAGGTCTAAACGGCAGACATTCAGACACCAGCTAAGTGATCCTAAAGTTAAAATGACAAGGATTACAGTTAGTGAATGCTTAATGAGAGGAATATTTTTATTGTTTGTAGTTTCTAATAGCCAGAGATTAAAAGAGGAAACATTATTTAGCAGAAAATCCCCCAAACTGATTTTTTTATTTTTTATTATTACAGCCTAAATAACACTTTTATGGTCCTCACCTATTTTTCCAAACAAATATCCTTTGGTGGAAAAAAAAAAAGTTTTTTATATATAGTTATTTCTTTCCAAAAAGAAAAAACATTTCAGAAACCAGGTGGGAAAAAAATGAGTACACCCTCAGATTTAATAACATGTACAACCACCTTTAGCAACAATTTCTGGAGGTGAATCAAACATTTTCGGTATGAGGATTATCAGTCTTTTTCCATTCATTTTGGCCAAAGGTTGTTGATGTTTCAGGGGATTACATCATGCACATCTCTCCAAGGACGCTGACACAGTGTCTCAATGGCATTCCAACACCTTGATTCAATTCAATTCAATTCAATTTTATTTGTATAGCGCTTTTATCAAAGCGCTGCTTGATTTGTCCTGTTGCACCCAAATTTTGGTTTCAACTGCTGGACAAATGGCCTTAAATTTGTCTTAATAATATTTTGGTGTTTTTGGTGTTTGCAGTATTTCTCAGTAACTGCAAGTGTCCTACAGTAGGCCCACCTCTTGCTTGACAGTTAGTACAGTATGAGAGTTTGTAGTGATGAGTCCTGGTTTTCACTAAACATGGCACCGTGCATGATGAACAGGTTCACCATGGTTTCATCAATCCAAGGGAGATTCATAAAGAACATACGTCATGTAGCTAAATGCCATGAACTTTCACATATAAGATGTTTGCAGATGCCTGTAGGTTACGTGATCTAGAGTTTTTCTTGTATCTCTAAGAATTAAACAATCTGACCATGGACTAAATTTGCTAAGCACCTGTTCTTGGGATGACTGGCAGCTAGCTGTCTTGAGTACTTTTCAATCTTTCTCACCAAAGAATGGTGAAGGTCAAATTGTTTAGTGATGGCCTTATAACCCTTCTCAAATTGACAAATGGTGAAAATTAATCCTGAGGTCATGGCTGAGGTCATTTCTTTTTGCTCGAGTGCTCCAGAACACCAAACTGCCAATGATATTCATTGTGCATTTCATTAGTAACATCTTAATACTAATTACTTTCTAAATGATTATGAATGAAAAAAGAGTTTACTTTTTTGTTGTCTTCGTTTTTTCCCACCTGAGCTTTTTTTGTTTGTTAATAGTGTTTGGTGGGGACACACAATTGTTATTTAGGCCATGATAAATAAAAACCAAGACAAAATACTGAGTTGGTTTGCATATTTTTTTTTCAACATGGTATATAGTATGTCATATGCACATGCGCACACTTAATTCTGAATATGGTTTTATTTCAATATCTTTAACTTTTTTTTTTTGCATTGGAGCTATAATAGATACCATTTTAAGAAAGAAAAAAAAAGCCTCCCTCACCAGCCACGGAGGAACAGGTCCTTTCCCTGGTAGGCCACTGTTACGAGGACGCTGTAAAATTAAGAGAAACTTTAATAATAAATAAACAATTATTCATTTTCCAGACCTTTTCTCCCCTTACTGTTACAAATAACCTCCACTTTTATTGGAAAGCTTTCCAGAAAGTATCACTGTGGGGGTTTTTGCTCATTCAAGTACAAGATCAATAGTGAACTCGGGGACAGATTTTGGAGAATCAGGCCTGGTGCGAAGTCAATGTTTCAGTTTATCTCAGAGATGTTTAGGGCAGGACTCTATATTTTGAATATAATTAATGTCATCTCTATTTTTTTTTTGAAGATATGGTCCAACTTGTCCTAAATCCAAGAAAGCAATCCAGTAAGCAACAACTTCCAAATCTAGCTTTCAACTTATACATTTAGTCACTGTGGCCTTGGAAAATTCCCAAATTGTTCCATAATAACTACTTCTCCATCTGTATCAATAACACCACTTAATGGCACAATAACAAGTGACTGCTTATTGGGTTGTTCCACATAATTTATATTCTTGTTTTTACTTATCACCTTCTGTTCCCTGGTCCATTGTTTATGAAACTTGACAGAAGGGTTCACAGGGTATCTTGTAGAGATTATGAACGCAAAAGTTATAGTTAAGATACTTTCAAAGTTTCAAAAAGTTATAGTTAAAATACTTTCAGAGTTTAACTTCTGTGCTTCAAAATGTTATTTGTTTTTAGAATTCATGACTGAAAATGACTTCCCAGCATCTATGGGTTGTTTTTATTCATTGTTTCCTGGGGCACAGTACAGCACAAATAAAGACAACTTTTAGTCTAGTCCATGCTTACTTTAGGTTTAGATCTGAATACAGATGCAGATGCATTAAACAGGTGCAGATACAGATAGTGTTGCATCCTTAGGTCAAATCTACGCTTAAAAGAAAAAAGATGTCAGGGTGTAGGCTGGTGGAAAAAATGTGAAAGTCATTTCAAAGCAAAGTCTCTTAAAAGTTTTTACTGAGAACAAACATGGACCCAACCACAAGAGAAGAATAAAACACCACAAACAAAAACCGGGATAAAAAAATAATAAAATACAAAACAGAAAAAAAAATATAGGATCTCGCTTGGAAATGGCAGTAAAACAAAACGTTGGACATATAAATATTGTACAGTATGAACGGTCTTTGTGTATAATTAAGAAAGCGCTGAAGGCTACGTTTGTCTTGGGGGTTAATGTTTCCCCCAGCCACTATAACAGCCCTCCAGCCTTGGTGTCAATGCACTGATTAGATTTGATGGGTATCCAATGCAATGCTGCTTGATCATGCTTTATGTTATTGTTTGATAATGGATTTGACTAGGGTAGCTCAATTTCAGTCCACTATTCCATAAAAACAAAGTCTTCTGCATAGTCTGATATGCAAAAGTATGACATCTAGGCTTCAATCTGGGTGCACACACAAACTGATAAGCCTGACAGAATTGCAGACTGCCCAAGCCTTAACATGTGGTAAAAAAAAGGTGGTTATTGTAGTTTGCTGCCTTTAGCTGTCTAGTTATTTGGATGTCTCCAACCACTTAACATTTTTAAGCTTTTAATGGTTATTACCTACTAAAAGCTGTCCAAGGAAGGACAAATAATGAACCAGTGACAGGGTTAAGGGTATACAAGGCTCACAGATTTGGGGGATTTTTGTGAAGCCAAAGCTAGTCCATCTGGTCCACTTCCACTGCAGGACACATTTCTGAAAAAGTTAATGCTGGCTGTGATAGAAAGGTGTCAAAACACACAGGACATCACAGCTCCATTTGGGGTTTTGTACCCACAGATGGCTCAGAGGGCCCATGCTGACCTCAGTCCACCACAGAAAGTGTGTGTGAGCATCAGAATTGGACCATGGAGCAATTGAAGAAGGTTGCTCAGTCTGATGAAATCACATTTTTACATGATGTGGACAGGTGGGTGTGTGTTTATTGCTCATCTGGGGGAAAAAAACAAAACATGGCATCAGGATGCACTATGGAATGAAGGCAAGCTGCGAGAGGCAACGTGATGCTCTGTGCAATGTTCTGCTGAGAAACTCAAAGAACTGGAATTCATGTGGAATAATGCTTGGACACCCCTTCAATACAATAGTATTCCCTAATGGCAGGCAGTGATCATTTTCAGCAGGATGACGTGTCCTGCCACACTGCAGAAATTGTCCAAGAATGGTTTTAGGAACATGTAAAAGAGTTCAAGGTGTTGACTTGGCCTCCAAATTACCTGCGCAAACCAATTGAGCATCTGTGAGACGTGCTGGACTGCTATGGAAGTCTGCTCCATGGAGGCCCCACCTTGCATCTTACAAACAACTTGATGCCAGATACGACAGCACAACCTCTGAGGTCTTGTGGAGTCCATGCATTGATGGTTTTGGAGCTGTTTTGGCAGCACAATAAGGATCTACACAATATTAGGTTTTAATGTTATGGCTGTTTGGTATTATATGCACAATATGTTATGTTATGTTATACCTTGTTTTATTCTTCTTTATTTCGTATTTAATTTTTTATAGTTTCAAATTCCTTTTCACACCGGTGAACACATTTTATCTAGTTATTCCTTTTCGCTCTTTATTCCCTGGTAACTGCTTCCCTATTATAATTTCTGCCTCATATTGCCCAGGAGTGTATGATCTACCTATATCCAAATCACAATAGACACATTCTGACCGTCTCTGACTGGGGCTTTTGAGACAGTTTTGCAATCAACGGTTTCACACAAAAAAAGAGAGGAAGACACGATTCAGAAACACAGCAAGGAACTGTCTGCTTAAGCTCAAAGACCCATGAGTCACCATGTGTGAAGATGAAGCCGTTTCCATTAACTTCAAATCAGTTCCCTGCTGGGACAGAGAGGAAAATGTAAAGGAGTTAAAGAGTAAAAAGTGAGAGAGCCAGAGTCCTGAGGGAAAGGAGAAAGAAAGTACGCATGTCTGAACTGTGAAATAAAAGTATGCTGTGTCAGGTCCCTAGTTAGCTAGGGATCAGAATGTATTTCTTGTGACACCACAGTCACTCAAGTGGAAGCTCACGCACACTGTGCACTAGGGAAGGAAATCACCAGGGACCTCCTGATACAATATTATCATGATACCTAGGTGATTCTGATAATATAATGAATTGTTTTTAGATTTTGTTACAATAAAAAAAAAAAAAATTGCACATAATTTGCTCCTACCACACAGTATAGTCCACTCCGTCAATGTGTGAATAGTTTAGAGCGCACCACCTGTAGGATTATAGAGGAACTGCAACATTTTACTGTATCAAATGCAAAACATAACAATATTAAAAATAATATTAAAAAATCTATTCTGAAGTCAGCGTTGTGACACATGAACATGCCCCACAAAAGAATCACAAAAATTATCGAATAAATAAATTTTCCCCAACCTTTACTGTGCACCACTGTTTCACCCAGATTAAATATTACATTACATACTGTACAACCAGAAATGACCCTTATAAAGCCTTTATATCCTGGATCTGGATATATCTGGAGTGCAGTATAGAATTAAGTTTTTATATCATGCAATATATATTGGACTAACATCCAAACATAGCAAAATAAATCAAGAAATCCAATTATGAAGAAGAAAAAGGTCATAAATATAACAGCTCGATTCTTAGGAGTTTCTTTGGTTGTCAGTCAGATTTCTTTGTTCAGAAAAAAACAGAAATTTCTGCTCATTTATAAATTGTGTCAAAAACATATTTACACTCTTGTGCAGAATTTGTCCAGAAATCTGACAGCACTCTCTGGGTGGGAGGGACGGCATACCTTCTCTCCCTTAACAATCACTCATGGCTGTCTGTGAGCTGCGTTGTGCAGAGGAGAGTTATGCAAACAACATCATATAATGAGAAATGTTGATTTTAGAATGTTTTTCTTCTTTTGTGACAGTTCATCTACTTACAGAGGATTCGATAATGACATTGTGCAATTTTAGGATCCAGAAGCTAAGATGAAGACCAAGCATTAGTAGTAGTGGAGGTAGACAAAATGTATGTGAGTCGAAGGGGCGTGGCTTGGGTCACTTGCAGCAGTTGCCCCGCCCCTGCACCAAAACTCACAGTATCAGGATAAACATCAAAACCCACAGCACTTCTTCTTTTACTTATATCAGAGGAACTGTACAAGTTAGAGCTTTGTGTTTGGTCTTAGATTGTTTGATAGAGGAGGCTTTAAACTTGTCAATGTCAAGTTCCATGTGTGTGTTTTAAAACTTGGCGGGGATGGTGGGGTCTCCAAAGAGGTCTAATAGTATTTCTTATAGTGTGTGTCCACTCTACAAACCCCATTATAATAGTTTATGGAGTGATTTTGCAGTAATTCAGGACCAGTTTTGAAGGGGTGAATAATAGTTTCCCCCAATCCCTTCACCGTGCTGGCTTGTTTTCCGATTACTGTACCTATAGTCTCATTTTCCTATAACAAATTGACTGAGGGGTGACTAATGACTTTTGCACAGTACTGTACATCATTCATACTAAAACCTATGATTAACCCTACCTTTCACCTCATGTTTGTGCTGTTTTTAAATTATAATGGGGCAAATCATCATTTATAATGCAATAATTATGATGTCAGAGATGAAAGGCAGAGCTGCATATCATTACTGTAATGTCAGCTATCAGTCCAATTTCCCTCGTTGGTAAAACAAAAAAAAAAAAACAGGCTGTGTTAGAAGAATAGCTCTAAGCCAGAGAGACATTTTCCCCTTTAAATGGCTGCAGCATGACACAGCAACCAGCAGAAATGTGCCCTTATTATCTCCGGCTGTTCCAGAAGCAAAAATGAAGAGATATTGTCTACTAATGTGTTTTGTGGCTTATTACCGCCATATGTTTGTACATGCATGCATCTACAGGATGATTATATCTAATAAAAAACATCATCAATGATATCTAAAAACAATAATAATAAATGAACCTTTTTTAATATTTTGTTTGCATTAACTAATGAAAATGACTGTCAGAACATGCAATATGGCAACAACAGTACTGTTTATAATTCATTATATCTGAACTATTGTTACTGCATGCATCTTGTCAGGCTTTTATTAATAGCTGGAATCAAACATGACAATGACAAAAAATCTGAATGCCAAAATGCCTGATTGTTAGATTCACAGCCGAATGTCTCAACAGAATCTCTGACTATATATATGGCAAATTTAGTGTACCTCGTAGAAGAGCTATAGAAACATCAGCTGTAGGTTATACAGTCCCATCTAAATGTACTGGAATGACAGGGCCAACTAAAGAATTTTTTGCTATATACTGGAAACATCTGGGATTCAAATCAATAGGAGACAGTATATCAGAATTTCAGCTTTCATTTACTGATATTTACAACTAGATAACTTAAACAACTTAGAACATGGCACCTTAAGATAATTTTTAGATAACGAAAGGTATTAAATCAGATAGTCTTCAAGTAAATAGAAGAGATGGGGGAAAATTGCAAATTGTGATTCTTTTGCGCGATAATGCCATCATATAGGTATCACAACACACAATGACCATATATATTCATTTATTTCTCTTGTACCATCCCTAATTTCTTCATGTTATATTAAATGAAATCATGTAGATTAAATTAAAGAAATAAACATGTAAGAAAACATGTATTTTACTGTGACAGGCTGCAAAGTGCATGAAGATCCAATTTTAAAACTCATCTGCAAGAACTTCATCTGCAACCTCATTTCCCCTCTCGTCTGTTCCTTCCATTCAGCATTGAGCATCACCAGTATACTAATCAACAACCTCATCATCTTTAATCAGAGAATGATTTATAGGTCATTGTGTGGCTTAACTAACTAAAAAAAAAAAAAAAACATTCTCCTGAAACTGAAAATGAGAACCCCAAAAAATTCCCAGGAAACCTAGACAACTATTCCTCAAGACTCCCTTAAAAATACAAGAACATCTGGGTCTCCGTAAGCAAAATATGAGGAAATGAGGATGGTTCATGGCTTTTGCATAGCACTTTATGTTTGCAGTTGAGATGATGAAGCATCACAGTTCCTGTATAATCCTACAGTTAGCATGCTCTAATATGTGTCTCTATTCACACACTGGCAGGCAGCCAGAATCATGTGTGGTAGGAGCAAATTATTTAATATGCTTGTTTAGAAATTAAAATCGAGGCTTTCATTAATTTTATTTATTTATTTATTTTTATGATAGGGAGGGGGTCCCTATTTTCTCCCTAATTTGGCCAATTCCAAAAGGCTACAACTACCAGTCAGGGACGACTTAAGTCTATCACGTTTTTTTTATCCAAGCCATGTGACACAAGCCAACCATATTGTTTCGAAAGTCATTGTTTAAATTACTATAGTTTTCTATCAGCTCAACCCAGTCTTGTCAGACTTCACTGACTTCTCTCATCAACAAGGTTTGCAGAACTGTGCTCACTTTATTTCTTTTTTCACACCATTCAGAATGTTGTGAAAATCCCAGGGGGAGTTCGATGGTTTCTGAAATACCCAGGTCAACAAATCTGGCACCAACAACCATACCACGATCAAATTCACTGACATCACACTTTTCCCTTGTTTGTCCCCTATGTGTGTTGGCCATGTATCTGCATAATGTAATGCACTGCACTGCTTCCACATACTGTACAGGGGAAACTCGAAAAATTTGAATATCATGCAAAAGTTTATTTATTTCAGCATTGCAACTTAAAAGGTCAAACTAATATATGAGATAGACTCATTACATGCAAAGCAAGATAGTTTAAGCCGTGATTTGTCATAATTAAGATGAATATGGCTTACAGCTCATGAAACTCCAAATCCACAATCTCAGAAAATTAGAATAATGTAAAAAGGTTCAATATTCTAGGCTCAAAGTGTCCCACTCTAATCAGCTAATTAAGCCATAACACCTGCAAAGGGT
>JAOVVA010124893.1:0-11070 GCA_028565275.1 Leiocassis micropogon | reverse complement strand
CGCCCCCCCCCCCCCCCCCCCCCCAAATACTCCCCCACCCCACCCCTTGCACGGTGGACCCTGTATACAGGATGAAGAGGTATCGCAGATAAGTGAGTGAGTAAGTAAGTGATTGTATCCAATCATTTACACATCAAAAGAGAATAAATAGATCCACTCAGACAATTCACACTACATATTTAATGAAAATTACAGGCAGCTCTGATTGTGAAGGGCTTAAACTGCTCTGTTTTACATTACATGAGCACTTGGCCAAACAATGTCACTTTCTGTTTGCTTAAACAAGTGGCCAATGCAGCCAAGAAGGAGTTTCTAAATTACAGCTTGCAGAACTGAAGCCAATCCCACCTTGCACCAGCTCTGGGTTCAGCCTGCATCTCAATGCAAATCATATAGCTGAGAGAGAGAGAGAGAGAGAGAGAGAGAGAGAGAGATTGGTCTTGGGATGTTTTTTCAGTTACCGCTGAGCAGATATGAACTTTTTATGAGTCGAATAAATACTGATTAAAAAACAAATTACACAGCATTTCAGCTTCTTCTTTTTTTTATCTAATGTGTAACTGTGCTCGCATTTTCCATTGCACATGAATATATTCTTGTCTAGTTAATTCCTATAACAGCAGTTCTATAATAAAAGGTTTATACAGTATTAACGCGTTCATTCTAATACCTTATTGTTTTTATAGTAACCATTTACACAGGCTGATCTATAGTGCAGTCCAAAAGCATTAGGACAACATACTGTATGCCATGTATTATAGTCCTCCCTGTACACAAAACAGAAGATTTCACTAATTAGTTTGAGCATATCTGGCTAAAGAGTTGATGGCTGAAACAAATATTTGGACTAACATCTGGCAGGACTTTCATTTCTGAAATCTGTGTGTTCCCCAAATGAATAGCTAAAATTTAAGTGAATTGTGAATTTCCGTGGCAAATATCTGTATATAATCTTCAGGCAGCGATCATGCAGGCATGGATTGAGCGAGTGACACCAGCATAATGCAGACGACTTTTTGACTCTATGTCCAGCTAGATACAACAGGTATATAGGACTTAATACTAAATATTGATCATTGTACAGCTATTTCATTGAATGAAATAATCAGCTGACTTCCTTTTATTGCCACATAACGTTGCTGAGTCTAGACCTGAGCACCTGATCAACCCCAGATCATAACACACTGTCTCCAGAGGCTTGTACAGTGGACACTATGCATGATGGGTGCATCGCTTCATGCGCTTTCCTTCTTACCCTGACACACCCATAGCTCTGGAATAGGCTCAGTCTGGACTCATCAGGTCACATGACCTTTTTCCATCGCTTCAAAGTCCAATCTTTATGCTCTCTAGCAAACTGAAGCCTTTTTTTTCTGATGAGTCTCACTAACAATTGCTTTTTTATAGACACACAGCTGTTTAGTCCCAATCCTACAATCCTATGAGTTCTCATTACGTTGTGCACATATGGAGATGCTCTTACTTTCACTATTAAACGTAGCTCTGGTTTATGCTGACGATTTTGTTTATGATTCAACTTCACCAACTGTTTAAGTGATCTCTCACTTAATCAATTACGATTTCTCCTGCAAAAGTTGATGGTTCAGTAACTCTTTCCTTAGTTGAAAAAAATATAATCTGTTGATGGAATGGCTGTTTATACCAGTATAGATTTACTGTCCATGGGAAATAACTCAACATACAGCCATTACTATCAAAATAGCCAGCAACGAAAGTACAGTAAGTACGTACACCCTAAGTGATAACAGCTGTACATCTTTAACCATGAAAAGTCACATGACCTATTCATCATGTTCATTCAGGACGTCTCCAGACCCCATGTGTCTCACATCCAGCAGCTCCGTGATGTCTTTATGGAGGAGTGGAAGAGGATTATAGCAACTACATGTGCAGCTCTGGTGAAGTCCAGGCCCAGAAGGATTAAGGCCGTGCTGGATAACGATGGTGCTCACACAAAATATTAACAGTTTGTACACAGTTTTGACATGTTCACTTAGGGTGTACTCATTTTCATTGCCAGTTGTTTAGCCTAAAAATATGGCTGCAAGTCTATAAGTCTATACTGTTATAAACAGCCATTCCATCAATAGACCCATTAACAGTTCATCTGTACTGCTAAACAAGCTGCACATTAATTTACTCTAAAGTATATCCAATTTTAATTTCTATAGTATGGTCCCTTGAGAACATATAATAAAGTGGTTGCTGAAATGTGAGGGGTGTACTCACTTTTGTAAGATACTGTCTTTCATGGAAGTTCTACAACAATAGGTGTAACCATATAAAGTAGGGTTATAAATAAAGTAAAGTAGCTACTATTTGGTTGGTCAAAATATTCCAAATAGCCCAAACTTCCTGATGGAAAATAAAGAAATATATCCAATATAGTTAAAACACCATGCGATCACGATTTCACCGGCATCTCTCATACACATTTCCTGTGTGCTACTTAGCTGATGGTCATAATTTTAAAATAAGAGACATGCATTTCAAATGTAATGTCCCCAACCCTATAAACATATAAAACAATTATACATTGTACTTTATTTAAATTTTTTTTTTTCTTCAAATGTTGGAAGATTGCTGACAATTAAAAGTAAGGTTTTATAGGACGGTACTAATTTTTGGATGGTAATGGTACTGTAGCTTCATCACACTGCCTTGTCATCTCTTACTTTCCTATAGAGCCATATAAAGTGTTTTATTCTTGGATAATTACTGTGTATTGCTCATGATCATAAGTGTACTGGGGGTACTCATGAGAACTCTCATAGTTCACTTCAAAAACACTGAAAATGATCTGGAATCCTGGAAGCCACCAGAGCCTGTTTTTTTTTTTTTAAACCACAACCCACTTCCCAGGTAGCCCATGAGCACTTGCTAGCTTTGAAGCAGTTTCTGTGAGACTGTGGACTCTTTCAGTAAACAGAATATCAGAAAAGATCGTATTGATACTGTAAAAATCCCCCGGCCATGTGTAGTGTTTTCCTAATTAATAATTCATTGTGAAAACCTGACAATCTTTTGTGTACAGATTCAGTTGCCTGCTGTGCCTCTGTAACCCTACAGGCCTTGTTACACATGATGCGATTCTGATTGAAAGAAAGGTTACAAGGAAACTAACACGCTTTTTTTAATACTGCTTGTCTATATAAGCCATGCTTAAGCTCAACTACAGTATATGTAATGCGTGATGATTTTATCCTAGTTATTAGCTATTAGTGGTTAATTGCTTCTGTATCACTTTGAGATGATTTGTTCAGATGTTAATAGAATGCCGCGTTCTGATCTTTATCGGTTATTATTTTTGTTTGTTGTTTTGGCAAGCTAATTTCCAGCATTATTGGCAAGTCAAAGTGCAGGACCATCTTAGCAACCAACATACCAGAGTAATGTCCTCATTATTGGTTCCTCTCCCATGGGCTTTCACACTTCTTCATTTGTGACATGGTCTAGCCGTGTAGGCAGTGTCCACCGGAGAATCCATATCTTCATGACATGAAGGGCTTGTTTGTGCTTGAAGATGGCCGGCCAGCATTTGGATCCATAGAGGGCAATTGGACACACAACTGACAGTATTTTGGTTCAGGTTCTGATTTATATGTTTCCAAAATCTAAACAAAATACAGTATAAGTCTTTGCTAATAAAGCAATTAACAAGAAAGATGTTGCACAGTACCACATGAGCAACCTTCTGCATCCAATGTACTGTACATCCATCTTTTATTTCTCATCCCAAAGGCTTACAAAACCATCTGCTGTGACAATCTTTTGATTGGTTCCTGCAGGAACCCATGCACAATCCTGATGCACATTTCTAGCCTGCTGTGATCAGGACAAACTTGAAGAGACAAGTCCTGACAGTAGGCACTGTGTCATGTTCAGTTAAAGTCAAAGTTATCACTTGTTCTCTATTTAGAATATGTGTGTGAAAAAGAAATAGAGAGAGGAAGACATGGTGTTTGTTTATGTGTGGTGGGCAAAAGGAAATGTTATTTCCTATCAATTTTTTATTTACCCATAAAAGGTTTAGGGTTGTCCAGAGGTCACTGCTTAAACTCCTTCAGGCTTTACTGAACATCTCAATTGGACACATGAAGAATTCAGATGAATTAAACTTATTAGGTCATTTTTCTTCGAATGCTGGAAAGCTGAACAAGTAGCCAATGCTTCTAGCTCCTAGCTCCAGGCTTCTTTGAAACTCGAACTTGCCAGAAGGTTTGCTACCCAAGGTAGAAATGTTTGTGCGTGAGTGTGTGTGTGTGTCTGTTTACGGTGTCGAGTGATGGAGTTGTGTCTCATTCCTACTTGGTGTACATTGTTCCTGGAACTGGCTCTGAGTCCATCACAACCCTGACCATGAAAAAGCACTGAGTGAAAGTGAAAGTGTTTACATATCTTTAATAGAAAGCTGGAAAACAGTGAAATCAGATCCCCTTTTGTCTCTGGTTTCCATGCATGTTGCCAAACAGACATTCTTGTAGGACGGAAAAACAGAGCGTCACGTGACTCCTGACGCTGCAGAAAGCAAACAGAAAAACTCTCAATCTCCCAATTCTGCCATTGTCGTTTCATTAGCTTTAATGGGAGCAAATACGCTTTTTTATCAACTGAAAGAGCTCAGAGAGGCAAAACTCATTTTTTATTTCTGTTCGCAGTGTCTCCTTAAACTGGAAAGAAATATTTCTGTTTGTAAGACAAAGCAAAGCTTTGTTGTTCTCTTGAAAATAAGTGTACACTCACTCTAAATCCAAGTCACGTTTCTGTTTTATTCCTGTTTCATTACTTCAGTCAGGTAACCACAGGCTTCAAGGCTCATCATTTCTCTCTGTTGGAAACCTCCATGTTTCAGTCTTCTCATTGTAAGTGATTACAGAAGTTTACTTTTCGAAAGCATCATTGCTTGATAACGTGTCAAAGTAAAGTTTGGTGTGTGGAGATGAGGTTAAATGCTGCTAGAATCAGACAAGACAACAAGCTCGCAACTCATGCATTATCCTCAGCAAAGTCCTTTCACTCCCTGGGGGAGCATCTGACACTTCAGAATAATTACAAGATAACATTTCATTTTTGTTTTATTAATTGTGACAATGCCTGTGTGTACTTGGCAAGTCCATCGTGCTTACTGGGGTTCTTGCATAGGTCCCAGCCTCATGGTGCCAGAGCTGCCCAGGTGGCAGAAGAGGAATCTCTACAATACTTGCCATAATGGTTATGGCTGATTGGAGTACACTTTCTGTTATTTGTATATAAATTTATAGCTACATGCCCTAGAATTTGTCAGATCCCTCAGCGAACCCTCAGCCCACCCACATGAAGAGAACCTCCTCTTAATCCTCTATCTAAGCTCGTCTCTTCCTCTTCAGTGCTGTTGATGCCTTTTCTTTTGTAAACGTAGACTAATCTAAGTCATCCCCCGCCAGAAAGTCACTTTTTGACACATCTCTGCTTTATAGAGTGTATCTACTGTAATCCCAGGGAATTTAGGGCACAAGGTGTTCACCCTGAATGGGGTGCCAATTATCACAGCACATAACCACAAGCCCTCCCACACTCCGTTATACACTGTGGGGAAAATAAGAGTGGAATCTGTAAGTTAGTCTGCATTTGCAATGGTGTAAGGTTGTAAAAGTTCAAACTGCAAACCGCAGTAATGAGATCTTGGTGGGTTTTTAATGCTGTCTCCATCCTCCAGCAGGATGTTGCAGAGGAACTTTCCCATCGTGTAATGGTTTGCTATTTCAGTAATGCCCTGGTGCTTAGACATGCAGCATTACTGGCAGTGCTTAAATCTCTAGTAGCTATTGTGGTCTGAATATGAACATGTGTAATTTGTGTATTAACTCCTTTAAAGCAGATATGACTTGTACCCAATGATGTGCATTTCCAGGATTCTTGAGAACTTGCACCTAACAAAAATATACTTACAATTAGGCTACTACTGCAGTGTATATAGTATGTATAGAAATATTACTACTATTACTACTACTGCGGATAATAATAATAATAATAATAATAATAATAATAATAATAATAATAATAAAACCATGAAAAAAACCTTTAATCAGCAATACTGGCTACATTTTAAAATAAGAATCTGTAGACTTGCATTATTGATCTGCTGATCAAACTGTTTAAATGCATCAGGGAGCTGACCGGTGCAAGCGAGCAAAACAAACACCACTCTGAATCTCTGCCTCATTTTCAAATATTAAATCAAACATCACTGTAAGCCTTTTTATTATTTTTAATTTAATATAAAAAAACAAACAAAGCAGAACATCTTTCAAGCATCAGTGAAGTATGTATACTAGTGTGTGAAATGTGTGAAAGAGACGGGTTTCCAGGCTTCACATCATTCGGCACGTCAGTTGACAATCTGACATTTTTAATCCTGACGTACCCACCTTACACAAGACAGAGTAGGATATAAACATGGCAGGAAAATACAGTACCCGGGTCACAGAGCGGCATACTGTACAAACATGTCTGCTGTTTACAATTCCCAGATTACAGACAGGCCTACAAACTCCCAGATCTTACAAAGTGTCCTACAAACATGACTGCTGAAGACAACCTTTGCCACCTATTACAACCCAGAGATTACAGGACAGCTTACAAACACAGCCATCAACTCCAACTTCAAGAGTACAAATGGGCCTACGAACCTCCCTGTCGAACTTAACTGCCAGATTACATAGCGGTCGGTAAACAAGGTAAAACATCCTCCCAGAATATGGAGTGGCCTACAAGCATGTCTGTTGAGGAGTACCAAACACACATAGATTTCATCTTCACCTTCATTCCGATCACACACCTGGACCCTTGGTTGCTGGTTCATACCTTTATCTTTTGCAGCTGTATTATCCTCTGCACACTGCCTGACTTCTGCTTGTTTGTTGACCTTGACGCTGGTTATCATTCTGGAATTGTTTGTCTGGGGAATAGTAAAGAAACTTGCAACATTCTCTGCTGCACTTGGGAGTATTTCGAAGTGTACGCTGTCATTACAATCCTGGCAAATTATTTGAAGCCTGTGTGTTTAAAACACTATTTTCAGTAGTTTTCATCTCACCCCTCAGTCAAATGTCAGCTCTGTGCACACGATTAAAATAAACACTGAGATTGACTATGATGTATTTGCAAGTATTTCACAAGTAATATAATTTTACCAAGGCTAAATTCTGCAAGAGTTTCTTATTTGACTGTAGAAACATTTATCCTCCTGCACAACCTGATGTTAGTGTAATGGATGTGTATTATTATTATTATTATTATTATTATTATAACGGCAGCATGGTGGTGTAGTGGGTAGCACTGTTGCCTTGCACCTCCAGGCTCCAGGTTCGATTCCCATCTTTGTGTGCATGGAGTTTGCATGTTCTCCCCGTGCTTGGTGGGTTTCCTCCGGGTTATCCGGTTTCCTCCCACAGTACAAAGACCTGCAGATTAGGCTTATTGGCGTTCCCAAATTTCCAGTAGTTTGAGTGTGTGTGTGTGCCTTGTGATGGATTGGCACCCTGTCCAGGATGTACTCTGCCTCATGTTCTAAGTCTTTTGGGACAGGCTCCAGGCCCCCCGAGAACCCCCTAAATACAGGATAAAGCGGTACTGTATAGACAAGTGAGTGAGTGACTTAATAATAATAATAATATTTATTTATTTATTCATTTTCAGCTATAGTGTTTAAAATCTTACATGCATAGATGGCGTCTATCATTTAGCAGTGTTTACACAAGCATATAAAAGGCCACAATCGTAAAAGATAAATGCATAAATATTTATTCATATAGACACTCAACACAGATAGTTGGATAGAGAGAGAGAGAGAGAGAGAGAAAGAGTGAGAGATCTTCACCACCTGAAGAAAGTCTTCCTGATTCACGCCGCTTCATTGGCAGTGTAAAAATAAGGCAAAGGGCATCAGATGACAGATCTGTACACATTTACATTCACTTGTTTTCCACTGTACGATCGTCTTCATACAGATGTTCAGCGAAACGAGGTGAGAACGAGGCGATCCGTCGTTCTGCTTGAGTTAACACACGGCATCTGAAACACTTCGACAGTACGTTTACTCGTAAAACACATCTGTGCATGACTACATGTGCTCCTTATACACCTAAATATCTCTTACTATACTTATTTTACTCTATAGAACCATTTTAATATATTACCTCTGTATACCCTAAAGCTCTGTATCTCTTTACCTTTAGCTCTCATTCTTTTTTTTTGAAAAATACAATCAATAAGAAAATATTGTAATCTTTTCATACACAGCTGTTATGATAGCTGTAGATGAACAAAACAAAAATAATAATAATAAAAAACCTGCAGGCTTATTACAGGGTTGTTACATGGTTTACAACATGGATTAATACATTGTTACATTACTTTTTTTTTTTTAGTTAACACAACACCTTTGTTTGTTTTGGTCTTAGATCACCAATTAAACAGATAAACCAAATAACATTTCCACAGAAGATGTAAGAGGTTACACACCAGTTAAAGAGAGTATTACATGGAAGTTTCTTGTGACCATTTGGGATTTCTGCAACTGAATATGTCCTGAATTTGAGGTTTGTGACATCAGGGGCGTCAAATGTTCACACTGGCACAGACTGGCTTCTAATTCTAATTAAATGTGTTAATTTAAAATTAATTGGAGAACCATTTAAAAACTGATATAAAAAAAAATGCTCGATTGTTCCACTAGGGGTGAAGCAGAGCAATATTCTAGGCATTAACTTAGCTGCTAACAAAACGTCTTAAAGAATTAACTCTTTATCTTCATGCTGAAAAATGATGCTGTATCCATATCTTTTCCAAAATTACCTTATGGTGAGGATTTCCCAGGAGTGGGACCGCGAACACAACTTTTACATCATTTAGTTGCTGTTGATTATGCATTTGCTAACTATATTAAACAACCTTCCTAACAAGCACAATTTTGTGAAGATAAATGTTTTGAAATCTTCTTTAGTTCCATGTTGTAACCACAGACGGTATAAAAAACGAACTGGACAAACCCTCTGTGACATCACACACACAGGGTTGTGAGAGCTCTAGTCGTCACCATCTTGCCAGGGACTGACTCTGTTTAAACATTGGTTCATCCATAAGTGAGTAAATGTGCGGAATGAACAGAGCATGGCTGTTGTTCGCAACACGCCTACCTAACTCAGTTACCACTCACAACCTGGCAAGCTTAGCTTTAGCTAAGGTTAAATGCTATGGTGGCTAATGTAATGTTATATACTAATGCTGTTGATTTAACTCCCATTATCCATTCCCTACTCACCATCCCACTGTCAGCGCCAAAATGTCAAAGTTAAACTACTACAATTCCAATTAATTGGTTATATAAATTGATGCATATAGCAGACAACACACTTACAATGCAACTGTCACTCATATCAGCCATGCCCATAATTATGCAGAATTGTAAGGTTTTATACACTTTTAATGGATTTGTTAAATAAAAATTACAGTTGTCAGCACAGTTGTCAAGAACAGTAGCTCTGGCTACTGTAACCGAAACAGCTTTTTGTACCAGGATGTAAACATGTTTATTTGATTTGTTTGTTTCGATTTAGGAGCCATTCACGAAATTGTGTGTTATGGCACTTTTCACAACTGAAGGTTGCCCCTTAGTTGTAACCAATTTAGCAATTTACGCAACCCATGTTTGTATTTAAACTTAATTGCTGGCTCATTAATAGGTTCTGGAGTTCTTGATGTGCTTGGTCACTTCATTTTGGCCCAACCCACTTGACATTGGTCTAAGTGTGCTTTCATATACTAGGTATGACTGCGCCATATTGTGCCCAAGTACTACTGCCCTGCTCCCCTCTCCACCCCCCACACCCATGTTGACCAGCTTCACATTAGTAACATTGTTCAATACCTAAATACACTTGTTTTTCTACATGCTCCAAGTCAACAAGTGGCAGTATATACCTTGTTTGCTGTCTGATGGCAATCCGGCAAGTACAAGTACAAGGAAGTCAACCTTCGCACTATGACTACTATTATTGATTGTATTTTTGGGAAAACGAAATAAATGACCCTCTCCTCTGCTGAGCGCAGTCCAATGAAGCCATTAGGTAACATACAGTAGATGATGTCATATTCTAAACAGCAGTCCACTTCCATGTTTTGGAATGATTAGCTTTTACAGTTGATTCGAACCGTGGCCAAGCACACCTTACCATGTTCAAGACCTACTTTTCAAGTGGACTGGCATGGCGTGTAATCACCAGCTGCATACAATGAGTTTGACACCCCTATGTTACAAGATGATTTATGATCCAATACAGGAAACTCTTATTTTGCAGCATGGCCTATTATCACACACACACACACACACACACACACACACACACACACACACACACACACATACACACACACACACACATGGCAAAACATAAAGCCATACTTATACAAATACATAGAAAAATATAAAATCCTCTGAATGCCCTTTTTACAAAAACTGAATATTATATTTACTGTTATTCTTTAAAATTTTAAGTTCCAAAGAGAGGGATGTTACTTTTAGTGGAAGAAACAGTTAAGAGGGATTCAGTATATGCAGAATTAGTCTGTTAATGGTTTTGAATTGAATCGAAGATAAAAGTCTAATATATGATCAGAATGATTAGTTTCGGTCCTGTTGGTGTTGTTTAAAGTATTAATGATTTAAAGCAGTTTGTTTCGCAGTTAGCATGGGTTAATAATACAAGGGGTGTTCAAGTTAAACCGGGACTTAAGATGAAATTTATAGTGAATGAAGGTATAAAACCACTTGGCATTTACAGAAGACTTCAAGCACAGTATGATAATGAGACTCTTAGTTGCAGGAAACATTTTAAAGAAGGTCGCATGTCCCAGCCGATATGGCTCGGAGCCCACTGCTGTCGTCCCTGTGAACATTTAGAGAACATAACCCCCGATCCTTGAAAGTCGATGGAACTTGCTGAAGAGACGCATATGTCCTTGGGAACTGTACACACAATCATTCACCAACACCACTTGCATATTACAGGA
>JAOVVA010124882.1:0-11070 GCA_028565275.1 Leiocassis micropogon | reverse complement strand
AAGCAAATTTTGAAGAAAGTGGAGCCCTGTCCTTCACCTGCAAAATTTCGGCAGGCAGCTCAGGTTTTTTTTTTTTTTACTGTGCCCACCATGATAAGTTTCCACCTGAGAAGTTCTTGTCCAAGGTCATAGCTGGTAAAGAAATTGTGACGTGATATTGTGACCCCGCAGTCCAGTAGTTGATCCAGAATCCAGCACGTCTCGTTTTTAACCTTCCCAAGTTCTCCCACACCACACCACTCCTCCGCTCCCTGCTCTGGCTTCCTGTAGCTGCCCACATCAAATTCAAAACGCTGATGCTTGCCTACAAAGCTAAAGATGGCCCAGCACCCACTTACCTCTCTGCTCTAATATGCAAATTACACTTCCTGCTGGTTTCCTATATCATTTCAGTTACAATTACTAAGTATTTTGATAGTCTGTTACACTGGGTCTCATATTTGAATGTCAAATTTGTCATACACTTTGTTAATCCTGAGACAACGGCATACGAATAAGATTACTTTCCCTTTTATTCACAGCAGAGTGGTTACAGTGTGGTATTATTATGTTTATATCACCATCTACAGGCATGACAGTATAACTGCCTGAACTTTTTATAACCTGGATTAAGTTATATCTAAATTCCCACATTATAAAAATTTGCAAAACAAAACAAAAAATCTACTAAATTATAGAATCAATTACTCTTTGCCTCAACGTTTGTCACTCCTTCACACAAAATCCCACAATATACATATGACATACTACTGTTACAAAAAAAAAAAACTTTGTGTTAGTGTTCATTCATAACATTAAAACCACCTGCCCATTTGTCCCTTTGTATTGCCAAACCAACTATTACCCACTGAGGCTCCAACTCCACTAGACCTCTAAAGGTTTGCTCTGGCATTGGGCACCAAAACATTACAAAGAGATCTTTTAAGTCCTGTAAGTTGTGAGGCGAGGATTCCATGGATTTGACCTGTTTGTCCAGCACATACAGTACCACAAATCCTTGATCAAACTGAGATCTGGGGAACTTGTTTAACACCTTTAACTTTGTGTCACATTTTTCAAACCATTTACTCAAGCAGTGTCAGGAGCCCATTATAATCTGCAGAAAGAGGCCACTGTAATTAGGGGATACTTTTGCTAAAATGAGGTGTACTTGGAACAGTACCTGCAAAATTGTTTAGGCAGGTGGTACATCAACAAAGTATTCTCCACAGAAATGTCAGGGCCCAAGGTTTCCCAGCAGATCGTTGTCTTTCATTGGTGGACAGGGGATAGCATGGGTTACGCAGCTCCATTCACAGTAAGCTATGATGCACTGTGTGTTCTGGTACATTTCTATCACAGCCAGCATGAACCTTTCTGCATTTTTTTCTACAGTCGCTCTTCTGTGGGATTAGCCCAGACAGGCTTACCGTCATCATTGAGCCTTGGGCATTCATGATCCAGTTTACCATTTGTAGTAAATTGGGCTTCTTGTAGTAGGTACTGAGCACTGTATACTTCAAACATTCTTCTTTTGGCGATGCTCTGATCCAGTCATAATTTGTCCCTCAAATTTTTTAATTTGCTCTTTTTTTTACTTCCAACACATCAACTTAAAGAACTGACTGTATACTTCACAGTATATAGTAATATATCCTAACCATTGACTGGTGCCATTTTAACAAAATAATCATCTCTGTTTTTTGATACGGCTCATCAATGTACATTATTTAAGTATTAAGAACTAATGCTCAATGTTCTATTGGTGAAACCTAATTATATTTAATCAGTACTAACACCTACCTTTATATTTAATAGTACACTCTAATAGGTAAGTTAGAGTACACATGTTAAGGCTGGTTTATATCCGGCAATACTTCCTGCGTTACGTATGTCAGAAACAACTGGTCATGAGATGGGAATACATTTATCTTTGGGTTTATTTATATGCATTTTGTAGTGGTAAATAAATGCATCAACATTATATTTTCAATGTACAGTAATATTCTTTTCTATTCATTCTTCCTTCGGTAGAGGCTAAAGTGTTCCCGTTAAGCTTTACTCCTTAGACTCTCAGTCTAAATATTTATTTTTTCCATAAATAAGTGCTATAACAATGATAATTATTTTTTTATAAAAAAAGAAAAAAAAAAGAAAAGAAAAGAACATTTCACAGGAGCCTTGAAGATCGAAACTGAGTACATGGTGTAGATGCTGATTTGGTCATCAGCGTGTGTAGTGTAATATAAATTCCATTATTTTGAGTGCATAAAAATGTTTGCTGTTTTGTAAGAGCTGAAATAAATATGCTCTGGGTTAAAATTATTGGCTTCCTCCACGGTAGAGCGACTGACAGCATGGACGAGGCAGTTGGGATGACTGTCACACAGAGTCTTAAACACAGATTGAATGCCACCTTTCTCTTCCTCTGTTTGATCATTTATCATGCTTTTGTTGAGTGGTTTAGGTTCAGCAGTAAAAGACACCACAATTCTTATTTTATTATTGCTCAAGTACTCAAAATAATTGACACCATCATTTACAGACAGAAGACAGAAGTCTTCATCTTTAAAGACCCTAACTGACCAGGAGACCCAGTCATACTTCTTGACAAGAGCATCCAGTAAGAATTTTGGAAACTCAGGGTCGACACTGCTCTCCCTCTCCTTGATCATTTGATCTAAATCAGTCTTGGCTTGCTCAGCAAACTTGTCTACACATTCATCCACCGCCGCCTTCATGCGCTTCTCCACATCTTCCATCCGGACTTGCCATTTCTTCACCACATCCTCTCCAACAGTGCCATCCTTTAGTGCAGTGTAGCCAATCAATGCTATAACACCAACCACAAACACCTTCTTCATGCTAGCACAGAATTCCTCCACTGGCCTCCTGCTCCTCTGCTCAGTGAGAAGTATCGTGTCCAGCATCGTCTCTCCGGAGGTGTTCTCTTTAGTGATGGCATTGTACAAGCATTCAAGGTTCTTGTCTCCCTCATATTCATCAAAGAAGATGAGGAACTGCTCGATCTTCACCTTCTTAAACTTTGGTTTGGCTTTGAAAATATTGTTAAACATATCATATTGTTCCATTATCTGTGAGTAGAACTTAAAGTTTTGCATGTTCAACAATGATCGTCGCAATGCTAGCTCTGTTTTTTTAACATCACCCTGGATGTTTTCCAAATTCCGGTTGACACTTTTAAATTGACCAGCAAGATACTTAGCCTCATTGCCCTCTGGGTTGCTAACAAGCTCAGTTGAAACCATAAAAACTGCCTCCAGGATGGGATGAAACTGGCCAACAGTGGCTGCCAGGACCTCACAGCCTTGGTCTAGGATCTCCATTCCCTTTTCAATACTGTCCTTATTCTCTGCAATCCACTCTGCCACACCAGTCATATTGGAGATCAGTATAGAGCTCCTGCCTTTAATCCGTGAAAGAAAGCAAATGATCTTTCTGTAACACAGCAAGATAAATCATTTAAAAACATTTCTCAGGCAGGCAATATCAAATCAAATCAAAATTTTATTTTATTGGTCGCAAACACAACCATGCAGTACAACATGTGCTGAAGTGCTTCCTATGGCTATCCAGTGACAGAAAAGATACAGTCTAATATAAAATATGTAAAAGGTGTATAATAAAAAAGGTATGAATTGTGTTTGGAATAAAGTGCAGATATGTACAATGCAATGTTGTGCAACATCCAGCTGAGTTGTGTAGGATTTGCTGTGTATATAAGCAGGAATGTTGATTGTGTAGATTTTGTGCAAAAAAACAAACAAAAAAAATACATATCTATATTTATGTCTGTGTATAAACATTACTATTTCTTTGAGGACACCCAAGACAAAATTCCAGTACAAGTGAAAGAGTAAATAGTCATTCACTCATTGTTAGGGTGTTCCTAGGTGGAATCTATGATATGCCAGGGGACTGTTGGATTGGAATTTGCAGTTGCTGTGATATCCTTGTTGTTTGCTAGGGCGTTTCCAAAGCAAGTCTCAAAATGTAGTCATGAATATGCCGCTCAGGTTTTGTGAGAATCCATCCAATATTCCATGTGTTGTAAGTGTTTGGCTAAAGTAAGCTATACCACAAAATAATTCATTCACAGTTTGTTTTATAGTCATTGACAGGCAGGCACTCAGCAGTAATCTGACACTACTGTTTTGAAACTAAAGTCCTAAGAAGCATCAAACTGCATAACTTTTCACCCCCATCATGCCATAGGTTCCTAATCACCTGTATTTCATTAATATGCCTTGTTAGACTAGCACACCCCGATTTTTTTTAAAAAGAGGGGTTATAACCAGAAAGTGGGGCTATAGCCAGTGTATAAACCAGGTGTCAACAAGATGGCTCTTTAAACCAACCCAAGCCAGAGGCCAACAGACCAGATCCTTCAACCCAGCCCAGGCCAAAGGCCAACAAGGCAGCCTCTTTAATCAAGCCCAAGACATAGGACAATGGGGTGCCCTCACTCCACCATAGCATAAGCCAGAGGTTGAGAAAAAAAGCTTTCCACTCACCCCACGGCAGGGACCAACAGCGCAGCCACACAAGTGACGTCCAAGCCAGAAGACAAAAAGGAGGCCTTTCAAGACCTCCTGTATCCAACACACTTTGGCCTCCAACTTTTGCAAGGATGTTTTTGCCCCCCTCACAATGCCACTAAAGATGCCATTTTGGCCCACCATTTTGCCTCTTGGTCTCCCTGCTTTGCCTAGGATGACGCTTTATCACCCGACTCAACTTCAGACATTCTGTAGCCTTTCTATTCTATGGAGTACATCACTCTAACTCCTTGCTCTGCCATCAGACCCAGCTTGTCACATGTCTCATATAACTATGATTGTGAAAGGTATTGGTATGGCTCTTTTCACTCCAGTATATTAGTCACATTTTGTACATACTTTGCAAACTTTGTCTAGCATTTTTTTCCCATGTGTGTCTCTTTACATTCCACAACTCCTAATTCCTAATTCCTAAAAACCCTTGTTTCTGTCGTTTGATTTATTTTTGTACTTACACATTGAAATATAACCTGCACTTTCCTCTGCCTTTACCTCCATGTTCCTGACAATTATGTTTGTGGCATAACCCAATAAATAAATGAAAGAAATTAAATTATATAATCTTTACTATACACATTGTATTATATAAGATATGCTTGACCAAAATGACAAATGTTTAATTTACCCCCCCAGTGGCCAGTGGGTTCCTAGAGGTATCTATTGTTCAAGTTTCATGACATTTACTGATTTTAAACCCTATCAAATGCCTACTGATAGCTAATTAGCCAATCTGAATTTGTGCTTTATGAAAAAGTGCATAACATTGCAAATTGCATAATAATAATAAGTCAAGTCAAATATTTTTAAAGGATGTTTAACACAATACAGTTGACCCAATCCTAAAATAGCTGCAGACATAGAAACAGACTGTAAAAACAGACATTAAAACAATAAGCAACAATATAACAATAAACAATAAAACGTCCACCTTATTGCATAAAATAAGAAAAATAAAACAATAAATAAATAATACATAAATAAATAAAAACAGGGAGAAGAAAACCTCGTCAAATTGTATTAAACGCTAAAAGATATAAAAAGTCGTGAGGTGGGAAGAAGATGGTGAAGAGATAAGAAGAAGATGAAGAGAAAATTAGTCCTTGTGAAGTCAACATAATAATATATTAGGAATTTATAATAATGACACACACACACAAATTATATCTTTAAAGCCAACTTATTTAAAAATGGATTTTATTTAGGGTTCTGTTTGTGGGTAGTTTTCCTTTTGAATGTTTTTATAACGCTTCAAATAAAGAATAAATAGAAGCCAGTGTTATAAATAGAAGCCAGAGTCCGCACAAAGACCATCACCTTTTATCTGTTGGTTTCAACCTCAAAACCACATCCTTGGTAACTACTACAGTAACATGTCAATATTTATGTAGGAACAAGATCCAGCCATCAGATCCGGCCGCCTTCAAAACTTTCCTAACTGTATATATTACAAATTAGACATATACAATCCAATTGGTAGGTACGTACTGTACTAATAGACTGAACTTACTTCTTGATTTTAAAATAGCTGAGTAAATAAATACAAAAGTAAAACAAAGAAGCACAAAAAAGGAAAGAACAAAAGCTGCGATGAGGAAATGGCTTACGGTTAGTTGGTGAAATGTGCAGAGTGAGAGAGCCTCGCCCTCTGCAGTGTTTCAGTTTAATCCAGCTGTGTTTAAGATCTCCAGCCCCTGCGGCTCAGCATGCATTTATAGCCTCGCTTCTCGTGACACTCCTACTTTGGATAGAATCCACCTCCTGGCTACCCTCTTGCAAAGGAATGGGTAATATCCAGTAAACTGTGCCTCTTTCATACATTTCTACTCTGCTCAGAGTCAAAAAAACAAACAACAACAACAAAAAGTCTCTACAAGCACATGTGTTATGTGTTGAAACCGAGTTTTCTTTCGTATTCCCTGGGTTAAGGACAATTAAAAGCTAATTAGCATGAGGTCTTAGAAGCAAAATATTTCCTGACATACTATATTTAGAAAATAAAAACAAAGCACTAAAGCATTGCACCACAGAAGGTAAAAATTTAGAAGCAATATGATAAATACAGTAAGAGTAAAACAGTTTCACGCCATTTTATGACAGAGTTTGACTGAGAAAATATATATGTACTAATTTAAAAGTTGCCAGTATTGTTCCTTCCTTGGGCTACAAGTGGCAGCAGAAACGCTTGGTAAGGTGTGATATGGCTGAAGTGCCGTTAGCATGGGAATTAGCCTATATCAGTGCTCTTAACCATAATTTCAAAAGCGGTTAGGTTGTTTTTAAAAGATTGCTGATGCCCAGAAAATTATGTCAGTGCAAACGTATTGTTGTTATGTCAAAAACATATAATTTTATTTCATATGCTAAACCACACTGAGTCCATGTGCTCAATGTAGTCCAAACATGCTGAAGAGTAACATATTGGGATTTCAATGGTGTTTTCTATTTCTAATAATGTTTAGATTTTAGACCATTTATTTCACACAACAGCAGCTTAGACAGAAGTGCAGCTGCAGGTTACTGGTGTACAATATTTCAATGCACTTTAATTATAATATGATATAGTTTTTATTGTCCGAAAGTACAGAAATTTTGTTCTTTCAAGCTTTGAAGGACCTTGATAATGGGCCACAGAAAATGTATATTCCATACGTATACGCACATGTTAAAAAGCAAAGTGTTACCATTGAAAGAAGTTGACTTGATAATATGGTAATAACCTGGATGTGCTCATGATTGTGAGTTCACACACCTTTCTAACTGTACAGTTGCAGAACCATTAATTTCTTCTTTTATTGTTGTTGTGATTAGTGGAAAGAATCACGGCATAACTCACCACTAGAGGAGGCTGTCTACCCAAAATCTGAGATTTGGTAATGGGGAGATTAGTCTATTTTGTACAGATTCTTTACATATACCAAAAACATCATATCAAATAGGAGAAACAATCAAGTGTGTGTATAACTATACAACGCACTATTTTAAGATGACAGCTTGTGAGTGCCATGTGAGGAGATTCTATAGAAAAAGCTTTCCAGGCTTGACATATCAATGTAATGCTTTGTAAATCCTGCAGATGTCACTAGCCTACTCCTTCAAAACACTAATTTGCATATTGCTCTGTGAGAGTATATCTGGAGTGAGCTACCTGACCTTAAAAACACATCCTGGGATGACACTTGGAATGACTATATCAATAGGACACTTAAATTATATTTTTCACAATTTAACAATAAATACAATAAAACTCTTTTCTTGTTGTTGGAAAAGAAAATGTTTATTTTTGTGAAAACAATGAAACGGCAAATTATTAAAAAATCTGGGAAAATGAATAATACTTATCATAATAAACAAATACATTGATTTAGAATTTACAGCTTGACCATAAATGCAGCAACACATTTAGATTTATACAGTCACGTAAGGTGTTGCCTAATCTGTTTAAAGAGAAAATAGCTTGGAATTTTAAGTTGTAAGACAGAAAAACAATATAGAAAGAGAATACTGGTCTAACTGCTAAAAAATAAACAGCAGTAATTTTGTTGATCATTGTCTATATTATCAATCAGTAGAAATTAAGAGAATTTTCTTTGGATTTAGCATCACTCATGCTCGTCACACTTGCCCAGGGCTTCTTGCATCTTGGCTTGAATGTTGCTGACCTTTTGGCCCCATTCTTCCTTAAACTCATTCTGATCATCCTTAATGATGACACAGTAGGCCATCAGTGCAATCAGGCCGATGTGGAAGAGGTAAGCCAAATGAGCGCATCTATCCTCCATAGACTTCTTTTTCCTTCCACAGAGCTCTAAGTAAACTTCCAAAAGTGGCCTCCCGAAAGGACCCTGTTCTCCCATAATGGCTCGGTAGTACTCTTTCAAATTCAAGGAGCCCTGTTGTTTTCTAAAGATATCCCTAAACTTCCCTTCGTGATGCTCAACCTTTTCCGGTTCATTTATAACATCATCCACAAAATCCTTGAAGGCGCTGTATTGTTCCTCAATGTTCTTCTCCATGTCACCATAGTTTTTCTCAATCTCATCCTTTATGATATCCTTTTGCAGCTGCCTGTTCTGCTCAGCGATGCTCTCCAACTTGGCATTAATCTGCTTGAAATCTTTGTACAGCTTATGGGCTTCATCTCCCGCCAGGCCTTTCCTAACTACAGTGACCAGCTCGGTGATGATGCCAAACATAGGGTTGAAGGTGGAGGCAAAGGAGAACATTTTCTCCACACAACCCAGCACCTCTGCTGTAGGTTCTTTAAATTGCTCCTTTCCATTGGCAGCCATAGATGCAAATATGTCACTAGTTTGCAAAAAACACACACACAAAAAAAAAAACAAGCTGAACTACACATCAATGTTTTTCTGCCTTATCAGAGACACAAAAGTTATACCGACGTTATTCCTTGCTTACTCACCATTTTGGTTGTGTTAAGTTTCAAGAAATTGCAGGGTGCAGAAATAAGGTAAATTATCATTATGTTCACTGTCCAGTGCATAGGCAACTATTCATTACTCATGTTACATCTCTTATTTAAAAAAAAATGGCTGTTTTTTCATCTTGTAGTTAAATATAATAATTTTTTTTCATTACCGTTTTATCGTTGCTGAGTATGCAGTTGGTTTCGGTTCAATTTTCTAACAATTCAGGAAAGTAATGCAACATTACATAGAGACTCACATAGAGACCACACAGCCTTCTATGAATTTAAAAACTGGATAATCAATAAAACCCAAACTGGTGCCAACATTTAAGTATATATATATATTATTTGTTAAAAATCTAGGCATAAAACATTACGCAAAAAAAAACAAAAAAACAATGTAGCTTTGTTTACTAAGCAGGGATTAGATGATGCATCATACAGTACACTGGACATAAGTCAGTTTTTTGACATGTAAGAAAAGCTGTTTTTATACATAAAAACATTTTTATTAAGTTGTAAATCACAGCCTGTAAATCAGTCTGTATTAATCACAAACCATAACTATTTTTTTTGTGAGTCAAACATTTCTAATTTAAACTTTTTAATTTAACGTTATTTTTGTGATCTATTTTCTATATTTACGAACAATACTTGTAATTTCAAAACTATGAAATAACACATATGGAATTAAGTAATTAAGCAACAGTAACAACAACAGTTATTAATTTAAGACACAAAGGTCAGCTGTTGAAATGGTTCTTGCAAATACAGTATTATCAAGTCCATTTGCAAAACCAAAATCAAGCAAAAAGATGAAACTGGCTTTCATGATCACCATCCCAGGAAAGCAAGATCAAAACATAACACTGCTGCAGTGAAAAAGGATCATTTAGAGTTACCAGCCTCAGAAATCACCAATTAACATCTGCTCAGATTAGAGCCGTAATAAAAACAGTTAGAAAATAGGCCAAGCTAATGGCCTTACCTGCTCTAATGTTTGTTCCTTGTTTCCTTCTTTATGGAAATGCTGTGTGTTGTGTGCAGATAGCATCCTTACTCCTTATTTATATTATTCGGCAGGCTATGGCGATGACTCACTGTTTTTTTTTTTTTATCTCAGCAGGTTTATCAACATACCATGTTACAAAAGGAAAAGTGAAAAAATGAAAGCTGTTAACAGATGAAAGTGGTTATTACAATATATAATCACGAACAGTCCAAGACTGTAATACTTTCTTCAACACTGCAATACCCTAGAGCTCTGTCTGTACTTTTACTTGCCCTGTAGTTCATAGCCAGGTCCATAAGTATAGAATAATTAATTAAAATTATATAAAATAGTAAAAAATTAATTCCCCTTTATACCTCCACAGTAGACCTGAAATTAAGCAATCATTTTGTAATTAAAGTTTAGACATTCTGCTTTAATTCTTAAAGGGTTTAACAAAAATGTTGCATTGCAAATTCCTTCTATTTTTATATGCTCAAAAATAAACAGGCAACTGACTAATAAGCATTCTGATGGCCAGGACAAATTATGAAATTTCAAGATGTTCCCCTATGGCGGCGTGCATGTACACAGAGGCTCGGTGCTCTCCCCTTCTGTGTTTTGTTATGTTATTTATGTTAATTAACACAAAGGCTATAGAAAGGCACTGCTCCCTGGACTTGGAGTTTGTGACAGTTAAAGTGTAGACCCTTTTACCTCCCAAGAGAGTTTATTGTGATCATGTTAACTGGGATACATATGATCATGGGATACATACCACCTGATGCTAATGCTAACTCAGCTGTAAGACATTCGTACAGCATTATTAGTAGCCAGCAGGACTATGGCATTATATATTTATGCCACAATCCTGAATGCACAGTTTTGACATTTTGAACTCTATGCACATACACAGACAAAGAACTCCTTTGAACATCCTTTTTCTGTGTGCACTCGACTCTTTGTCCACTCTTTGTCCAGCGTTACAAAATTGCCACAAAACCCTTGGTATATACTATACAACCCCTGGCAAAAAGTATGGAATCACCCCTCTCAGAAGATGTTCATTCAAATGTTTAATTGTGTAGAAAAAA
>JAOVVA010124861.1:0-11070 GCA_028565275.1 Leiocassis micropogon | reverse complement strand
GTGTGTGTGTGTGTGTGTGTGTGTGTGTGTGTGTGTGTGTGTGTGTGTGTGTGTGTGTGTGTGTGTGTGTGTTAAAAAATACAGAAGAGTCTACATACAATTATTTAATAGAATAACACTTTTAAAAACTTTTATATTTCATATAGTTTTTAAATGTAATAAAAATGTTAATGACAAAGTTACTAACAACAAGATGAGTGAAAAGTAGAATTATTGAAATATTTATCAATAATATTTAAGTTCAGATGTTTTTAGTATTTGATATGTTTTGCTTTACCAACAGTGTGCACTTAACAGGCATGGTGAACAATGCAAATTAGTGCAAAACCTTTAGATCCAATCATTGTATTATCCATGCACACGTTTGCGATTAGCCTTAACAAAAATCTGACCTTTTGTATAAAGCAGTTAACATGATCAATATTATAATTTTGTTTAACTTTAAATAGGGACCTAGTACAGAATCTTTAATAGTACATTTCTGTTTTAAATATTTCAAAATATTTAAAAAGCATGGTTGCAAATTATGATGTTGTGGCTATGAATTGTGTGACATATGTCCATTACTTAACATGTTTTGAGAGTGTCAGACTTAATGTGTACCCATTACTCAATTATTTCACTTTGATATGGGGTAATGGTACATTAATTCATTTATTCACCTTCTATACCATACCGTTATCCTATACAGGGTCGTGGGAGCCTGCAGCCTATACCAGGAGACTTTGGGCATGGGGCGGGGTACACCAATCCATCGCAGGACACAACTATGAGCAATTTAGAAATGCCATTTAGCCTAATCTGCATGTCTTTGGACTGTGGGAGGAAACCGGAGTACCCAGAGAAAACCCACCAAGCACGGGGAGAACATGCAAACTCCATACACACAGACCTGAGGGGGAGATTAAATCCTTCAACCCTAGAGGTGCGAGGCCACAGTGTTAACCATTATGCCATTTTAACCACTTTATCCAAGACGAATTAAATTAGAACTTTACATCTGGCTCTGTAAAGTTTTTTTGTCTCAGTGTCTATTGTTTAAAGCACTACACAACAGAATCTAATTTAGTTATATTTCTTATTGTCATTCACATTTTATAACATTAATTTAACCACAGTTTATTAATTATTTTATTTGGTGATTAGGTAAAATATCTTATGGCCTTAAAATATTAATTTTACTTAAAGGCGCCACATGGAAAAATACCACTAAAAATTATATCAATGTGGATAGATGCTGTCAATATTCCCTTTTAAAGGTTTTTGCTCAAGCCTTGCTCTTATGATTAATCAGAAAAGGCCAGATTCACAAGTGAAGCAATAAATATGTAGACTGTATATTCTACTGTAATAAAAATGTTAATTTTGGTAAAACAATGTTTGTGCATATATAATTGGGTTACAGTATGGGTGCTAATACTCTAATTCTCATGCTAGCACTAGTTTGATTCTCACAAGTTGTTAGTACAGTGTCACCTCAGCATCTCTGTGGTGATTCATCACAAAATCACAAAAAAAGAGTTATAGATATATGTATATTGCTTATGTATCATTATAGATACATGAGCAATTCGTCTGCTTGTACTCCCATCGCTAAACACCTGCTCATATTTACATTATCTGTCTTATCAGGTCCAGTTTAAAGCATACATGACCCCAAATACTGACTGGTTACATGGCATGAAATATTTTGATCAATCAATAATATGGCAATACATTGACTTATCATATAAAAAAATTGCATCAGGTGTGACCATGAGGTATATTTATTTAAAATAGATCAAATGAATTTCTGTGTCAAAAAAAAGTAAAAAAATAAGCAGAAAAGTAAAATGTGCTACTAAAAAGCCTTTAAAAAATTCTTAAAAAGCCAAATGCTTTAAAGATGCTGCTTTGCAATACCATCAAGATGTCTGCAAGACAAAATAATAGTAAAAGCTTTATGTATGTGAGTATATCTTTACATGAAAGAGAAGGAAACCCTCGATTATCCCTACGGGTGAGCAAGATTGGTATTTTAAACGTTTAAAACATTTTGTAAGTGCATATTTATTTGATGACATTAGATTCAATTGCTGGTTGATAAAGCTTCATAAATAAGCAAAGTTCTGTTGGTGCTTCATAATCATTTTGAATGCAAATGATCCAGTAGTGTCTTAGTTCAAAGGTCTCCAATTCCATTCTCCTATAAGAAGTAGATCCAGAAAGACGCACCTTTCACAAGATAAGATGATTCATTATTGTGCTGTTAGCACAAAAGAATAGCTTCCTAGAAAGGTTTTAAATCCAAGATGCAGCAGGCAAGTCATGCTGAGTGTTCTGCTCCCTTCTCGCTTTCATGTGAAAGAGAAAGAATATGTTTCATTTGTCCTCTTGTTTTCGATTAGTTTCATGTTCAAATGCGCTCCTCTTGTGCTATTGTACAGTTTCTACCCTATTAGTACGCCTAGATCATTGTTGTGCTTGTATTTTAATGCTTGTAAATTATTTATAATCAATCATGGCTTCATGGAGTTAAACTTAATACTCAACTCACCACCGATTCTTAATAAATCACATTAAGGACACATTTTCAACAATAGGAAATGATAAATGCAAATGTTCTCAAAATCGCAGACATATTTTTTAAATCTAACACAAGGAAATATTAAAGTAACTGCGGCACTGAATCTCTAATATCCATCATGGTATAGTTTTTGTGCTCTTTCTTTCCTTCTTTCTTTCCTTCTTTCTTTCTTTTTTTCTTTCCTGCTCAGGAAGCTATGAGGAATATCCAGCTGAACACTTCTTTCTCTTTCTGCCACAAGGAAAGAAGATAAAGCATGAAATGAACAGCTGTGTTCATCTCTGGCAATTTGAAATCATAAACTGCCCTTTCAGCTGGACAGCAGGCAGCGATCCATAAGACAACAGCGGATTAAACTACTTAGTTACTGTAACCAGAGAAAATAAACTTTAATCAAAAACTGGAAATGTTTATTTATTAGAAGAACATAATAGTACAGTATATTTCTCCATTGTTGTTGTTTTTCCTCAACATTGCTAATCTACTGTACATTTCAGGTATGTTTGGATTCATAAGCAACCAGCAAGGGGAAACTTTAAACTAAATCGTATTATACCATTATAACAGGAAATAGTACTACATTAACGGTGCATTTCTGGGGTTTCTTTATGTCAGATATTACATGTAAGGCAACAGAACTACTGAAAGTAAAAATACTTTTTTACATTTTTATTATCAGCTTAGCATACAGAGGATTGTGCTGCGTATCACCAATCAATGGATTGAACACTATAAATGGCTACATGCTTACTGAGATCAATGCTATGTTCATTCTGACCGGATTTTAAGCCACAGCAAATGTTGAGCATGCGGATTTTCTTGCAAATGATTCATGTGACTTGAGATATGGCTCAGTGCAAGGGTAATATTAGCTAAAGTTGAGAAAGATATGAGAAAGATATTATCACCTGAGTATTCAGGTTTGCTTAAAGCTTCATTCATAAGCTTGTGCCTATATATTAGTTCCACATTACATGCTTTAAAATGGAAAAGTGTCTACGTACTGTGTATTATCTAGCCGAGAAAGTGCCTTGACCTTTTTATTTCCATATCACAGATATAGTCAAATAACCCAGGATTATAGAGAAGTTTAAATAGATTTCACATGAACACCCAAATGCAGAGAATTTCTAAAAGTGTGTTCTATTGTCATGTGAAAGTTTTTAAAAAATGTCTCAGTTAGAGTAATAAATTTTGTAAGTGTAAGTGTACCTTTCACTCTATTCACCCTATTTCTCTACAAAGCTCTTATCTTGCCATTACAGCCAACTGCCCCTTTACCTTCACTCCATAAGGAGCTTTGCACCACTTCTCAATATAGAAGTTAATGCTTTTCAACAAACTTTTGCTCAAACAAATTTAACATAGGAATGAGCTGGCACAACAGTCAATTTGAAAACACAGGTTTAACACAAATTTTGACATTTCCATAACTGGAAAATACTTTTTGGTTCAGAATGCATTTTTCCAGCAGGGGTAACAGAACCAAACCCAAACAGATTTCATATTTATTAGTCTTTATTTTATTTATGAGTGGATATGACACAAAACAAACATTTTCATTTATGGTAGAACAACTTGCATTTATCTCATCGCACAAGTCAGGTGTGTACAGCTGTGATCAACAGCTTCACTTGGTGATGTGGAAGGGACAACCTACAGCTTAATGTGGCCAAGACAAAGAAGATAGTGGAGTACTTACCACTATTTAGATCTACATCCCTCATACCCTCTGTCTTTATTCTTGGGGAGGACATGGAGGTGGTAAAATTCTACAGGTACCTTGAAATACATCTAGACAACAGACTGGATTGAACAGTAAGACTAAGGTAGTCTAAAACAATGGACATAGAAGACTCTTTTTTTATCAATTTATTTTTATCAATTTCCTCAAGCATTCTAAAATCTATGCAAAATATGCATCTAACAATCTAACACTGTCTTTTATACAGGAGAATACTGAGGAGGTGGCATCAAAGAACAAAATACTGATCATAAAAGCTGGGCAGGTCATTGGGACCAATCTGGACTCCCAGGAATCAATTTTCCCGCAGAGGATGCTGGCCAAATTCATGCTGCTCATTATAAACAATGTCTCTGACTCTGTCCATGAACACCTAATCATGCAAACTGAAGCAGGAACATGCAGCAAAAACCGACCACTATGCCTGTGTCTGTTATTTACTGTTTATTGTACTCCTGCAGCAAAAAGAATTTCTCCCAGGGTTTAATAAAGCACTCCAGAGATTGTGAGTTCCAATCCCTACGATCCCTCAGTTATGCATGACTGAGAGACGGAAAGAGCAATTGGCTATGTTCTCTGGTTGGAAGGAATGTTCTACTCTCTCTCCCATATCAAAAACAGCAATACTAGCCAATTATATGTGTCTTAGAGATAGTGTAGACATCAGATTTCCTCAGAGAATGTCACATTGAAATGTAATTTAGCATGAGCAGTAGTTTGAAAAGATGTGGTTGGCTTGCTCCACTTGTCTCAGAGGAAGCACAGGATAACCTTTGCCCTGCCTTGTTGGTAGCTGTTATATGTTAGGGGAGATTAATAAGGATTATTAGAGGATTAATATTAATTAATATTAATATTAACATTTTATCTGCTTTAATGGATTTTCATTGACAATTTCAGAATCATGTACAGTAGGTTCTTAGTTCGGCTGACTCGTTAGTAAACTGCAAGGAACAAAGAGGAAATTATTAAGAAGGTTTCAATCAAAATGTTTACTCACCATACAATAAATGACCTATGCAAAACCAAACTAATCAATGTCCAACTCCCAGCCCTTGATACTGGAACAAGCCCTTCTTTAAAGCTTGACTTAAAAGTGAATAAAGAAAATAATTACTCTGTTAACCATAACATATCAAGCGCTGTACATGGGCCAAACTGTGACCACAGCGATGTCATAGCAGAAATAGTTGAATTATTAAAGGTCAGAAAGTACCCAGAACTGAAAATTAAGGTTTGACAAGAGTCATAAATAAGCCTTTAACTATTGTCTAGTCACTATGGCAACAATAAGAGAGGCCATTGCTGTTTCACAATCCTGAATGATGCAAAGATTTGAGTTCAGAGGTGGAGAAGACAAGAGCCAAAAAACAGCTATATTTGGATATGTGTGTGTGTGTGTGTGTGTGTGTGTGTGTGTGTGTGTGTGTGAGAGAGAGAGAGAGAGAGAGAGAGAGAGAGAGAACACAGGGGGTAAACAACTCTCTTCTTGTATTGAAAATAATGAAAGGATATTGATGAGTATAAAAGTATAAAAGAATGTCAGTAAATAGTTTTTTTTATTTAACCCTTATTTGATTATCCTGACTTGACGTCAGCCACTCATTCGTTCACTTCCAGAAAAACACACACACACACACACACTCCTTCCCTCAGCCATTCAGTGATTTTAATTTTAATTTAATTTCTTTTTACATTTGATGAAATACAAAAATTCATCTACAATCTTTTTTCAGAAGAACAGAACCCGAGACTATACTGTACATCAGTCATAGGTAACAGATCTTTAGTGTGTTTGCTATACATTCTCACCTACCCAAAATGCCAAAAAGAAAAAGAAAAAATTGTTACATGTTTCATAATACAAAAAACATATTTTGGGAGAATACCATTTCAAAGCCCTTACCAAGAATTACCACATCCACTGTAACTGTAGTGCAGGGGAATGACCTCAGAATGTGTCCTGAATTTAAATGAGGTCACGTTCACTTTGTTTATGAGAGGCATCTATATGAACATGCAATTCTTGTGGTTTGACCATGTTATTGGTCAGAATTTTGAAGAGTCGAAATTAGTAAGTTGTACTTTACGGATGTATGCATACATGCAAACATGGTTCTAAATCCATCGTGGTCTTTTTTCCTTTCAATATGACTGTCATAGAAGTTGGGTGTTAATTACAGTATAATTTTAGTGACACGGCATGCTATGATCAGCAGACAATAGCGTTCCTGACAGTGTCTTTTTTAACTGTCATTCTACTTAAAGATGTGCTAGCTAAATCACACGCTTCAGTCATTAATTAGCATATGCTTTGCATAAGCAAATAGCAAAAAATGATGAAAGCATAGGAAGTTAGATAGCAAAACCTATCTTATCGAAATATTGTTTTAATATGAATTATTGTTGAAATTTTTATTTTAGCCTGAGAAAGAATTAAAAGTATGTACGGGGTTCCAGGTCAGGCCCACTGCATCTAAAAAACCACACAAAACAAAAACAAAATAAAACGTCCAGAACGTTTGGAAAAAGAAAAAATGCATTTTTCTTCTTTTTCCCAGTCTCTACAGAGAAAACAAGGTCATAATGCCTGGTATTGCTATAATCCCCTCCATACCCTCCCATTTTCCTCTGGCATTCTTTGCATCATTTGAATTATCCTTTGCATTATATAGATTAATCTTACAACATCATGGTGCAGTACATCATAGACACACTGTCTGCAGTTCAACTTTCCTTTGTCATAACCTATGTTTACGTACATTAAATTGATAAGACTTAAGTCTAATTATTCACCTTCAATCTTGGCAGTCGAGTACTATTTTTAAGCTCACCAAATAGAAATGCCTCCCACCACGTGTGCCAAAACTAGAAAACGTAGGTGTGAAAAAAAAAACAACTCTAGCTAGTATAAGAAAAAACAAACACATCACACATTCCACCTTTTTAAAAACTCCATTACAGTAATATTACACATAATGGCATTTGGCCATTATAAGAGAGTGTGCCAGTGAGACGTCTCTCAGCATAAATACTATTGATTAAGTGTATATTCCTAATACAAACAGTAAACACTTTTAAGCTTTTAATGGAAGGTGAGGGAGGTCTGACAGCACAGTGTTGTGGTTTGGGCTAAATGTCAGGCTTTAATGCACTTGCTAACTGACAGCCTTGGCCTTTTAGCGCAGTACCACCAGTGCCAGCATACTGTAACTCTCCAGCTTCAACATTGCTGTGCATGTGTGTGTTTATGGATGCATTACTGTTACTGGGCATGTGTTTAGTTGAGAACAAGACAGTAGAGAGACTGGGAGATAATAAGATTCACTGTATTTATGTGTAAATATGCATTGGAAGTTTTCTTAAAAGTGAAAAACTCATTTTTACTTATTAAAGAATAAATAATATTCATTTGTAGTGAAATTTAATGTACATCTGTAAGTCAGTTCTAATCACTTGCATTATAAAAGGACAATCACTTACCAGGTTCTGTTATTTTTTTTAAGACTGATAAGATAATATTTCCAAACAAAATACTAAATTATCAATTTATTATCGAACTTACTGTACATAACATAAGGCAAAGTAAGGCATCTGCCATACTGAAGATTCATTGCTTTAGTTGTTACTATAAAAACAATAACTACACAATGCGACAACTGAAAGCAAACATACAAGTGCACAAAAGCTAAATATTATTTTAATAAAGAAAGCAAGAAAGAAGAACCAATAAATAAAAACATACCCTAACCAAAAATAATAAACTAGAAATTAATAACAACATTCTCTTACTCATCGTCTAAACCGTGTCATCGTGCCCAGGGTCGCAGTGGGCCTGGAGCTTCTCCCAGGAGACTTAGGGCACGGAGAAGGGTACACCCTGCATGGGGTGCCAATCGATCACAGGGTACACACATTCATTCACTACTCATCTGTAGGCCATAAATCTGCATGTCTTTGGACTGTGGGAGGAAACCGGAGGACCTGGAGGAAACCCACCAAGCACGCGGAGAACATGCAAACTCCACTGGAGGTGTCCACTAAGCCACCATGCCGCCACATAACGAAACTAACTAATAAAAACCTAATGAATTTAGGGAATAAGAAAAAACTAAACCAAAACAATAACAAAGGCATATTGGGAACTGAGAACAAATCACATGACATTGATGAGAGAGACAGGGAATTCATGACAGGGTACATTAATTTAAACCTGTGATTTGCCATATAGACGACACTACTGTCAGAGCTGCTGTTATCAAAAATAAACCAAGATGTGCTGACCAATTAGGATTGAGAATTTGACTGCACAGTGTTACAAACAGAATTAATTACTGTCAGCTCTCGTAGGATAGAAGGTTCTATAAGCCCTCACTTCATTCACCAATGCTGTCATCCATCATTATTAATTGTGTCATTTTAATGGTTTTTTTTAGGTTTTAATAACCCCAACACAATCCATCTCTTTAAATTGAGTGTGTGCACACACAGTATTACTGTTACTTTATGCACAGGGCAGTTTGTGTTTTAAAAGATGAAAGAGCTTATGTGTTAGAGTGGGGAGAGTGTGTGAAGTTTCCCTATTTATGGGTAATGAAATGTTTGTGTTTATCATGACATTATGAATGGTGCAACCATAATAAAAGATCTATTGACAGGTGAAATGATTAACATTAATTATCTAATTTCAATCAGAATCAGGTTTATTGCTAAGTATGTTTTCACATACAAAGAAGTTATCTTGGTTATTGTGGTGCAAACTGTTAGAAAATAGACAAAAGCAAGTGAAATCTAGGAAGAAAAAAGTCTGCAGATTAAAAAAAAAAGTCTCTACAGTGTACAAACAAAACAACGTTTGGCAGCATGTGTTTATTGTGCAAAGTGTGCAACAAGTTACATCATGTAGGTGCATGTAATGTCCACAGAGGAATCACCTGTCAAGGGCATGGATATATTCGGCCGCAACTAAATAAATTGGTCTGAGCCCACAGTAGAGCTGCTGCAGCACTTATTGCTGAAATATTGTAGGTAATGCTGGCTTTAATAGAAAGGTGTCAGAACACCCAGACACAGGTCAATCAGACTGTCCATGCTAACCCCTTGTCCACTGCCCCTTGTTCAACACCTACAATGGGGAGTGTGTCCCTGTTTAAGGTACGTTCCATACTTTTGGAACTTACTGAAAAGAATAAATGAATAATATTTTATATAGTTTAACAATTAAAGAAGTCTGAGGTGTGTGTATTTTTAAGAGCAAGGAATGTGTCCTCCTGCACAAGGATGCAATCAGCACACTATAGACAGGGATATGATAGGTCATCATCATCATCAACAACAACAACAACAACAATAATAATAATAATAATGAAATCCCACCAACCACAAAAAGAAACTTTGCCGAAAAACTGTCGAACCAAAGCTAGAGCGGGAGCTGGCTTATCAAATTTCCATCAACCTCAGCTGACTAATCAGACTGTTTTTAATCTGAGGAAGAAACAAAAATTGCTGAATATATATATATATAAACATGGTCACATAAAAGAAAACAGGGAAAGGCAAAAACTGCCTGCTCTGAAAGCTTTTGCAAAGAAACAACTAGCACATTCAAATTTAAAAAATCTATATAAATTCATAGAAGCAATAGAAACAATATCAATCAAAAAACAAACATGTACTGTATAGGACAGCTGCAGTAATAAAATCAGGACTAGGGTATGTAAAAACCTGCAGGAAAACAACAAACTGTATTAACCAAATGGAAAATCAGACTAAAAAAACAATAAACAACAAGAATTAGTAAGCAGATACCACCTCAACAAAAAAAATTACAGAGTCACTAGAACTTGGTAAGCATTAATTAACAGCAATATCAAAGAAAATCAGAAGCTATGAAGCAAGACTGGAAAAAGAATAAACTACCCAATTTTGGGACAAGATAAAGGATTGAAGGATTAAAGAATGACCTCCTTTCCCTTGGTACAGCAAGCTACCTAGGGAAAGGTGGTGGAAGCTGAAGTAAACAGTACACACATATAACACATATACATACAAACTAATAATAACAGATACACTAGTAACAAAGAAGAACAAAGAAGCATCTGGAAGGGATGAGCTACATGATTTCTGGCTCAAACACCAGAAAAGTCTACATCCAAGTATTGCAGAGAACAAGTGGCACATGGTGGCCAGAATAATAACTGGATGACGACCTTATCTAATACATGAAAGATCCAGATAAAGGTGAAAACCAAAGCAACTACTGACCCTCACCTGTGTACTAACATTCAAGCTGATGACAGGCATAATATTAGACACAATTCAGTACGACTTGGAAAGAAATAACCTGCTCCTGGTGGAACAGAAAGAACCGCTGAAACTCATGAGACACTAAAGCTCAGATTCTAATTGACAACACAATACACACATTACAAAGCCATACAGCTGGATGCTAAAATGTCTGGAACTCATAGGAGTCTGTTAGAACATTAGGCTTTTTCCACACATTATTGGTCCGTGGAAAATGGAGCTGACAGCTGGGACAGAATTTTTTTTAGCTAGTAAGCATCAAACATCGGCATAAGATGACTTCCATTAGTATATCATAGTGGAATATGAATGCGTGGTGGGTTTCCTCCAGGTACTCCAAAGACATGTCGATCAGATTCACTGGTGTTCCCAAAATGCCTGTTTGTGTGTGTGTGTGTGTGTGTGTGTGTGTGTGTGTGTGTGTGTGTGTGTGTGTGTGTGTGTGTGTGTGTGT